>VZSE01005078.1:16247-27042 GCA_013398275.1 Promerops cafer
GAGGGACACGGGGGTCACGGCGATCCCGGCCGCTGCCTTCCCGGCTCCTGGAAAACGGGACTGGGCACGGCACAGCCGCTCCAGAGGTCTCTTTGGGGTTATCCCGCTTGCCGTGGGGTCTGCAAGGCTCCGGCTGGGAGCGGCAGGGAGCGGTTCGGGGACCCCGCACAGCCCAGGGCAGGGGCACAGGGGCCGCACCCCGCACCCCACGGGGACGGAGGGCTCTGTCCTGCCGGGGGGATGCTCCGCGAGCGCACGGACACCCCGCTGCGGGGCCACCGCCGCCCACCCGAGGGACCCGCTCACCCTTTTGGGGACCGCGGCGTCCACGGCGACGGCGTCGCGGGTGCTCTCCTCGATCACCAGGTACATGTAGTTGTCCTCCAGCACGGAGATCACCTTCACCTTCATGGCCCCGGGGACGCGGGGACGGCGGCCCCGGCCGCACGCAGCGATGGCGGGGAGGGGTGCGGGACCCCGGCGCGTCCCCGGCACCACCCCCGGGCGGGCCGGGGCGGTCCCGGCCGTGTGCGGGGCGGGTCACGCAGCGCGGGGCGGGGAGAGCCGCACGGCCCGGACACTGCGGCGACGGGGGACGGGGGATGGTCCCTGTGCCACCCCGGGGGCCCACGGCGCGTCCTGACACCCCCCGGGGCTGGAGGAAGGAGGGGTCCCCCCAGTCCAGCCCCCAAAATCAGCCCCTGCCCCCAGCGCGGGGGGGGTGCGGGGGCACTGGCACTGGTGGCACTGGTGGCACTGGTGGCACTGGGGGACTGGAGGGAAACACCAGCGGGGGGAGAAGGTCCAGAGTGGTGCTGGACACTGGAACTCCTGATGGGGGTCGGGGAGGGTCTCTGCTCCAGGGACAGGATCCCACCCCGAGTGCAGGAAGCCCCGAAGGCACAGGGGGCAGGAGCAGAGCTGAGCTTTCCCAGCCGGACACCGGTGCTGGGGCAGGGCTGACCACGGCCCCCACATGGAATTGTTGAGGTTGGAAAAGTCCTTTGAGATGAAGTCCAACCACTCCCCCAAAAACCAAAGCTACCACTGACCCACGTGCCCAAGTGCCACATCCACAGGGCTGTTAAATCCCCTCCAGGATGGGGACTCCACCCCTGCCCTGGGCAGCTGTGCCGGGGCTGGACAGCTCTTTCCAGGAGGAAATTCTTCCAAATATCCACCCTGAGCCTGCCCTGGCCCAGCCTGAGGCTGTTCCCTCTCCTCCTGTCCCTGTTCCCTGGAGCAGAGCCCGACCCCTCTGGCTGTCCCCTCCTGGCAGGGAGTTGTACAGAGCCACAAGGGCCCCCCTGATCCCCCTTTTCTCCAGGCTGAGCCCCTTCCCAGCTCCCTCAGCCTCCTGATGTTCCAGCCCCTTCCCCAGCTCTGATCCCCCCTGGACATGCTCCAGCCTCTCCATGTCCTTCTTGTCCTGAGGGGCCCAAATGCCACTTGTGAGGAGGGAATGGCACTCACAGGCAGCAAAACCAGAGCTGAACCCTCTCTGTTCTTCTTTCCCAAAAATACAGCTGCCACTAAAGCTCCTGGGGTCCCCCAAAATACCACACAGGATTAGGTAGACACTTCCAGTTAGCTGACTTCAGTCTCTAGTCCAAAACCAAGAAATGAGTAGATCTGTGAGTTAACAACCTCTATTTCCAGCCGTTATTTATTTCCCCTCTGCCCAGCCCTCAGTACAGTCACACTCATCAGTACAGTCTCACTGGTGTGGCAGCACAGCGTGAGACACCACAGCTTTAGGTACCACTTTTCTCTCTGAACCACATAAAATTCAGCATTTTAAAGCAAATCGAGATCTGGTGCCAGCCCACATCCCTGCTCACCTGGAGGCAGGAAACAACTGCTCAGCTGCCTGTCACTCACAGGCCCCAGGTCTGCTGCAGGGGTGTCACCACTGCTCAGGGGGACAGTCACTCACCAGGAGTGGCTGCTTCTGCATCCTGAGGCACCAGACAAACCCCTGGCTGGTTTGTGGGCTGGCACAGGTCACACACAGGGCACAGGGAAGAGCAGGGAGCAGCTTCATGCAACAGGCTCGGACTCAAAGGGTGCAAGCAGAGCAATGCCTGGGGACGTCCCTGCTGCCCATGCCAGGGACAAGAGAGAAGCTGGGTGGCCCCAGGAGCCACTCCCAGAGCCAGACCAGCCCGTGGAGCTCCCAAGTGACACCCTGAACCAGCACTGGCACAGCAGGTCAGTCCCTGGAACTGGTTTTAGTGGAGCCAGAAGCGACACTCAGAATGTTGAAGTAGCAGCATGGAAAAAACACTGAAATCTTCAGCTCCTGCATTTGGCCTCTGCTTCAAAGAAAGACATCTCAGTCCCACCTTCTGCATCCCCATCAGGCTCCCACAGAAATGACAGGAGCTTCTTCCTAAACCTCCAGGTGTGATCCTGCTCAGCCCAGCCTCGAGTCTCACACCAACACTTGCACAATGATCTGCAGGTGACATGTGACAGCTTGAGAGACAGCAAGAGGAGGATAAATATTCTTCATCGTAATATAAATATGCTGTAGAACATCTCAACAAGGGGCAAAGTGCTTTTTTTTTTTTTCCTTAATTAAAATAAAACAAAAAAACCTAAATAAAACTTGTCTCAACCACAACAGAAGATTTGACTCCTAAAACATCTGAATGGTCTAAGTGACACTTGAAGTGACATTAAAGTGATGCAGGCAGTGCTCAGTCCTTGGGCACTCGGAAGTTGTCCTTCTCTTTCCTGATGGCCCCCATGGCTCGGACAGGGTCGCTCTCCCCGGCGTGGTCCTGGACTGACTTCTCCCTGCCAGGAGGGAAGAGCAGGCTCAGGATGGAACCCCAGCTGTGCAGGCACCAGGATCAGGTTTCAAGGCTGCATTTCAGCAACAAACACTGGGCTTTGGCACAGCTCATCAGGCCTGGTTTGAAGGCTCGGGAGGAAATGGCACTTTTGTGCCCCAGCAACATCTTCTGGTGGGTGAAGGAACAGGACACAACAAAGCCTGTTCTGTCTCCTGAGTCAGGGAATGATGCTCAGCACAACCCCCAAATCCAGGAACTTTCTGCCAGGACAGCCAGTGAGAGCCTTGGAGGCACCCAGACAGGAATGTGGGAGGCAGAAGAGCAATTCCCACTGGGACACCTCCTCCTTCCCACAGCCCTCCCAGCAGCAGGGCCAGTCCCTACCTCACTCTCATGAAGGGGTTGTAGGTGAACTCCTCAGCGATGGTGGAGGGGATGGTGGGCTCTCCACTGTCATACTGGGCCTGCAGTGAGGGAGACAGTGCTGCTCCACCAGGAATTCTGGGGAACAGGGAGTGTCCTGTGCAGAACACGGAGCTTCCAGGCCGGGAACGTCTGCCCCAGACAGCAAACTGCCTTCTGTGGGCACAGCCAAACCCTGCTCCCCTGGAACACAACATCCTGCAGCTCCCTCCGTTTGTCCCCAGCGTTTTCTCCTGTCCTCCATCCCCTCAGCAAGGCTCTGTGTCCAGGAGAGCATGGAGTGCAGGGGAAGGATGCACAGCTCACCTTGGCCCAGGCCAGCTTTTCCTGGATGCTGGGGTTACTGGGTTCCACGTGCCGAGCAAACTTGAGATTGTTGATGGTGTACTCGTGGCCACAGTAAACCCTCTGGGAAGAGGAAGGGACAGTGACACTGGGGGACTCCAAAGGCACCAAGGGGCACTGCCAGGTGCCACCAGCACAGCAGGAACAACACACTCAGCCCAACACCCCGCTCTGCAGACAGGCACAAGTCCAGCACTTAGCAGGCAGGACAAGCTGCCAGTTTAACAGATGAGAGAGCCCCAAGTCCCAGCTCAGCGGCCTTTAATGAGCAGCCCCTGCTCTTTCCCCACAAAGCACAAACACATTTGGGGCAGGCAGATCCTTTCCAGAGCACTGCAGCCATCCAGCATCACAGAATTCGGGTAAGCATTCATTGCTTGCACACACTAGAGGCTCTCTCTCTGAACAGCAGCACTCTCAGGGAGTTTCTCTGATTTCTGAGGTGCTTTGGGCTGCCTCACTCACACAAAAGGAGAGGTTTGTACCGTTTTGGGGTCCAGGCTGCCCAAGATCTCAATCAGTGCCTTGTACATCTCGTCCGGGGTGCCCTCGAAGAACTTCCCGCAGCCAGCCACGAACAGGGTGTCACCTGCAGGGGTGACACGGCATCAGGCCCACACCAGGCTCCCCACACCCAGCCTGAGGCTCAGCCCTGCCCAGCAGCAGGAGCACGGGGACAGCCAGGCTGTGCCACTTGCTGCCACATCAACACCGGTGGCAAAGGTGGCTGCTGAGGCAGGAAGCTCCAGAGCCTCGCCAGGCACACCCTGCCAGCACCTCCGACCTGTGGGCAGCCCCTGTCCCCTGCTGTCCCTCCTACAGGGGACAAGGAACACTTGTTCTTTGCTGTGAAACTGAATGAAGATGAGTCGCCTCTATTTTCTCCCCAGTGTTCCCTCAAATCTGGTTTAAGCCTCTTCCATGCAGGAGCTTCTGTGAGCTCTGGAGCACACAGGGATGAAAGCACAGCCCCAGGGAAGGGGAATCCTTCTCCCCAAACCAGGACCCAGGCCCTGGCCATCAGCAGTGGAGCACCAGCCCTCTCTGGCTCGCTGATTCTCTCCTCTCTCTGCTGTCAGACGTGAGCACAGATATATGGAAAAGCAACAGGCTTTGGGATCAGCCAGTTTGGCCTGAGACAGGAAACCAACAGCTCTTTTTTCCAGGAAAAAAAATCCTGCATGTAGGACTCATCCAGGGCTCGCTCTCGATGTTGCCTGCAGGGTGTGCAGCCCTGGTTCACAAATCCAGAGGGGTTTCCCCAGTTCCACCTACAATTCCTGCTTGGAAAGGGGAGCAAGGCATGGATGTTAGGCAGCTGCCCTGGCAGGAAGGGACAGATGCACATCCAGAGCCAGAGGCACCCAGGCAGAGGGGGAGTTTCTATTTTTGCAAGGGAACAGTTGGATTGTTTCACTCCCAACTCCTCACCTGTAAAAACTGCAGGTGGCTCGGAGCTATTTGGCTTAGTCACATAATAACAGATGTGTCCCGAGGTGTGACACGGCGTACTGAGGCATTTCACATTTAGAGATCCCACCTGGGAAGAAGGCAGAACACTAAAGCTGAGGCTGCTGTTTGCTGGCAATTGTTAGAAAAGAATTGCTGCTCTTAGTGCTCTAATGGTCCTGAACTTGGCCCAGTCTGGCCAGGAAGCACCAGCTCTGCTCCTGGGAGAGCCCAGGGAGGGAGGTCTGTGGCAGGGAGCTGTTTCCTCCACGCAGGTGTCCTGACAAAGGGAACTGCCAGATCCTTTTATTTCCATGCACAGGGACTCACAGCCTGCTTGGCAGCAAGAGCCAAGAGATCCAGAGCAACAGAAAATCCTAAACAAAGCTGATGGAGCGTGAAAAAAGCTCCAAACAGAAATGGAGCTGAAGGGGAGAAGTGAATGCCACTGAGGAAAAGGCAAGGATGAAACACAGCCTCATCTGCCCACCTTCCTGCACTCCCTCCTTTGCTGCTGCCCCTCCAAGGGGGCACCCGAGGCCAGCAGTGTCCTTCACGCCTGCCTGCGCTTTTCACAGCAGTTTGTGTCACCTGCCAGCTCTCCTGTAAACCAACAGGCTGCTCCCAGCCAGGCCTGTTGCTCCCAGCCAGGAAAAAGCCACGCAGGCAGCTGGCACTGCTGTCCTCACCCCATAGTCCAGCTGTCATTCCCACAGGAACACCTGGATCTGTTCAGTGCTCACCATGCTCCTGGCAGAGCACAACCCCTGCCCTGTCACGCTGTCCCTGCCCTGTCACGCTGTCCCTGCCCTGTCACACTATCCCTGCCCTGTCACACTGTGCTTGTCACACTGTCCTACTGTCCCTGCCCTGTCACACAATCCCTGCCCTGCCCCACTGTCCCTGCCACACTGTCCCCCCAGCTAAGGCAGGTGTCCAGCTGCACAGGGACACCCAGCACGTCCCACGTGCCTCAGTGCTGTCCTCACACAAGGAGCCAAACAAGGCAGAGGGGTCGCAGTTCCCAGGGCTGGAAAAGGGGGAAAGCTGCATTTAAACCATCCACCACATCCCAGGGCTGTTCAAAGGCACCAGAGCTGCCCAGCTCAGGTGGAACACACCTGTGCAGCTGTGACACAAAGAGGGGATGCCCAGAGTCCTGCAGGTGCCTCCCTTTACCTTGAGAGCTGTCAGGTGGGACACTCTCTGTGTCAGGGCCCCCACCCTGCTGTCCCCCCCGTACACGCGCAGCCCCGGCTCCATCTTCACCAGCTTCTCATTGCCTCCAGCATGGTCCCTGGAAAGGGAAAAAAGGGGATTTGGGGAGGAATGAGCACAGATTTATGGTCATTGGTAGTGCAGTGGTAAGCTCCAGGTGATTGTTTCTGATCCAGCCCTCTCCCAGGATCTATCACTCCTCGTGTCCAAGGATAGGCCATGACAACACGAGTGGAGATCATGTCTCTGGTAATTAGGACAGTCAGAGGGGGAATCAATCCCTGACAAGTGCATCCCCAGCTGGGAAACAGCAGCCTTAGGGGCTCCCAGTAACCTCTCCAGTAACTGGGGCAGGGAGGGAATGGGGTGAGTGTAGGATGTGCAATCCAGCATCCCACAAAACCCCACGGAGCAGGCACAGATACCCCACAGCTCAGCACTGCTGCTTTGTCCAGCTCAGGGCTGATTGTTTCACTCTCCAGCCACAGAGGTGGCTCCACTCTGACCCACGGACAGGTTACTACAGCAAAACATTCATTTCACACCCCTGGCAGAGCTGATTTGCACCTGGGGTGATCCTCCCACAATGCTGACTGCAGGATACCTCACGGGCCTGTCCTGGCACCTCAGCACCAATGTGCTCCCTCCCACACCCCACAGCTGCCTCCACACCCAGTTATTGCACTGGCTCCCTGGAAAAATCCAGATTTTAAAGGTGAAAGGCGCTGACACACAGCTCATGGTCTGCACAAGGTCAGAGCAAGGCCAAAGGAATGAGCTCTGATCCTTCTCCTCATTCCTCAGCTGCTGCTCAGAGATCACCTGGCTCCAGGAGAGCAGCAGCTCCTGGCTGTGTCTGTGTGAGGGACCCAGGACAGGGCGGTTACCAGTGGTGGTGGGTGGTCAGGACAGTGGTCAGCTTCACGCCGTGCTTTTTGACTGCATCCAAAACCTGCAGGATGGGACACAAGGAGAGTTACACCTCCCAGGGAACGAGCTGGCAGCACCCCTGGTGTCACCTGGGCACGAGCAGTGAGAGCCACACCAGCAGCTCTGCAGGGAGCTCAGCCCCATCCAGGCTGGGGCAGCACACGAGCTCTGATCCAGCCAGCGTGAGCAGGCCCCAAGCCCCATTTCCTCTGTTCTGCCCTACATCAAATTAAGGCCAAAATCCCAAAGCAGGTCAGCAATCCTGGGGAGGGGGTGAGGGACACAGC
Source organism: Promerops cafer (assembly GCA_013398275.1). Lineage (NCBI taxonomy): Eukaryota > Metazoa > Chordata > Aves > Passeriformes > Nectariniidae > Promerops > Promerops cafer. Next base: position 23,701 of record VZSE01005078.1, read on the forward strand.
AACCCCTGGGGTGAGGGACACAGCAACCCCTGGGGTGGGTGAGGGACACAGCAACCCCTGGGGTGAGTGAGGGACACAGCAACCCCTGGGGTGAGTGAGGGACACAGCAATCCCTGGGGTGGGTGAGGGACACAGCAACCCCTGGGGTGAGTGAGGGACACAGCAATCCCTGGGGTGGGTGAGGGACACAGCAATCCCTGTGCACAGCCAGCACTTCCTGCCTTTCCCCCACACCTGAGGCAGTGTGTGGCTTGCTCCCTCCTGGATGGAGATCCTGGAAGGACATCCCAGAGCCAAGGAGGTGTTACCTTCTGGGGCTGCACAGGGTCAACTATGGCAGCCTCCCTGGTGTCCTGGTCGATGAGGAGGTACATGTAGTTGTCAGTGAGGGCTGGCAGGATTTCCACCTTCATGTCGGCCTGGGTCACTGTCTTGGGCTCCCTCAGCTCGTGCTCCGTGTGCAGGAATTTAGCTCGCAGCTGTGCTGGACCTGGACACCCAAAAACAGCCAAAGCTCAGCCCTGGGAGGGGGACAGGTGGGACAGGGCATGGCAGGTGCCCCAGCTCACAGGACAGCCCAACCTGCCTCCTTCAGACAAGAGGAGCAGGGCCACCACGGGACAAAACCTTGTGCCCCTCAAGGCTCTGGGTGCTCCACAGCTGCCCCGAGAAGGACAAGACACTTTGCTTTCCATGCAGGGAAAGCTGTACTTGGATCAGAGAGGAGATTTCCAGGGGCAGGAAAGGAAAATGGAGCTGGCCAAAGGTCAGCCTGGGACAGTGACTTTGCAAAAAAGGCACCAAGGGCACGTTAGAGCCAAAAAAAAAAAAGGAGAAATAAAAAAAAAAGGAGAAATACAGAAATACACACACTGCTCTGACAGAAATATCTGGTTTGTAACTGGGGGAAATGTCATCCTGCACAGCACATGGAGAAAAGCCAGGCTCTCCAAGGGAGGAAGGCTCCCTACCTGGCCAGCTAAGAGGCACTCAGGGCTCTTGCTCATGCCTGCTCTGATGCAACACAGCACTTCCATGTTTGCTTCTGGTTCAATGTTTAATCAGATCCAAGAAGCAAATTCCAGATGCAAATAACCTGGGCTCCACTGCTCGGTGCACAGGCACACAGCTCTCAAAGAAATAACCAACCCTAAGAGGTTTTACCATGCAAACTAAAGGAAGGGAAGCAAAGAGAACGAGGTTTTGCACTGCTGGGGCCCTGCAGTTCACACCTGAGCTTGCAGGGAAAGAGGTGCCAGTCCCTGCAGGTCAGGAATTGCTGTCTGAGCACCGGCGAGGAGTTTGCACAACCCCAGAGGTGCCTGTGCTGGCTCAGACCCATTTTATTCTGCACCACTGACTCTCCCAAAGGCTCCTGACTTTCCTGCTTGGCCACCTCCCTCTGTGCCACAGGGAGGGGTCCCCGTGCTGGTGATCACACTGTCCCCACTGTCCCCAGCCAGCCCAGCCTGCCCACCCCTGATAAGAGCAGCTCTGCAGGAGCCCCACAGTCCTGCAGATCTGCTCCTGCTGCCAGCCCAGCCTGGGCACGGGGAGCTGTCAGGGCTCTCTGACACAACCGTCCTACCCAGAGCTTCCTCCCCTTCTACCTCCACCATCCCTGCTCATGAGGGAAGGGAAACCAGTGAAACGAAACACAGTGCTCAAAAAAAACAACCCCAAAGCACAATGGAACAGGCATGCAGTGGGTATTTACAGAATTGGGAGAAGCATCCCTACCTGCAGTGTTCCTCTGGAGAAGACTCCTTTCAAAAAAACAACACAAAAAGGCCCTTACTATTCTTTGATGGGGAAAAAAAAATGCCCAAAAAACAACTGCTCGCCAACAGGGAGAACTTTTGGATGCTGTCAGTCACAAGAGTTATCTATACTGGGTGTTTGTTTGCAGGCCAGGCACCAACTAGGAAAAAAAATACAACCAAACGAAAGAAAACAACCCAACCTTAACTTCAACTCAAAGGTGTTATTCAAATACTTCAAATGCTTCTTTCCTATGAACCATCTCTCACCTTGGCCTGGATCCCACAGTCTCTTTGCGTGTGTAATTCGCAATTCTTACCAAACAAACAAACAAGCTGCACCACATAAGGAAATGTTTTCAAACATGTAATTTCAACAAAGGAATGAGAAAACATCCACGAAGAACGAAACTCACGTGCTGTGAGTTGCCATCTGCAGCTCAGCTGCGCCTCAGGAGCAGAGCAGGGAGCTTCTCACGCACTGCTCAGACCTGTCCAGCCCAAAGGAGCTGCCCGGGTGATGTTCAGCCCCTGGCCAGCACTAACTCAGATCGCTGTCACACACTCAGCTCTGCCCCAGAATTAATGCCCAGTGACTTCATTCTCGCTCAGCTTTGTCCCACGTCCCTCCTGACTGCACGCCTGGAGCAGTGGAGTGGGAGAGCAGCCGCCAGCAGGCTCTGAATCACCCACCCGGGCGTCTGGAATGGTTCATGAGCACAGCTGGAGCGGCCAAGGGGAAAGGCTTTGCAGCTGGAAGTGTTAATGTCAGCACAGAAACGCGTCCTGCTGGGGACTGACAGCAGGCAGGTTCCCTCAGAACCCAGCTGCTTCGTGCATTTCCTCCAGAACGTTTGGGGTTACTCTCTTTATTACATAAAAGAGTGGAAAATTCCTGTTCCAAGCAGGGCTGTCACTCAGAAATGACTGCACGCCCAGCAGCTGTGCTGCCTCACAAGAACCACGTTCACTCCTTACACTCTGCACGCAGGGTTTTTTTGGATAGCCAGCGAGTCTGTGGCTCCAAGAAATGGGTCCGAACCCAGGGCAGCTCCCACTCCCGAGAGCGTGGAAGGGGCAGCGCCCACCCTGCGATCCCGGGAACTCGGGAGCTGCCACTTGCTCGGTCTGACATTCCCACACTGCAGCTGCTGCAGAGAACCTCCAGGGATTCTCGCTCGTTACAGCCACGTCTTAAAACCCCAGTGATGCAAAACCATCCAGGGAGACTTCCCAGAGAGCCCAGAACAGGCTTTAAGGATTTAGGCCCGAAATGCAAACGCAAAGCTCGGACAGCGTGGGGTTGGTTCCATCACCGGTACCAGCTGTCACCCGCCGAACCCAGCCCGGCCGCCAGCCCCGGCCCCCCATCCTCCTCCCTGAGCACTGACCGGCGCTTCGGAGCCCCGGGGCTCCGCGGGGCCTCCCCGATGGGCTCAGCACGGCACGGCCCCGGCTGCAGCCGAGCAGGTCCTGCCCTGCTCGAGCCGTGAGTCAGCCCAAAGGCCGGGCACGCCCGGAGCCGCGAGGCGCAGCCCGAGAGCCTCCGCACGGCCCCGCTCCGCCGGCCCGCGGCCCTGCC
>VZSE01005078.1:39712-62796 GCA_013398275.1 Promerops cafer
CCCCCCCCCCCCCCCCCCCATGGTGCCTGTTTTGGCAGAGCACTGCTTGAGGCTGCTCAACCAACTCATGGACACACTGCAAGTGTTTACACTTGAATCTCTTTCACTTTTTAAAATAAACAGCAAACTCAAACCGTGCCATTTTGATACTTCAAACTGTGTGTTCAGCTGTTTTAACATCCTAACACAACACACAGTGATCATTCTATCATAAATTATTATTTTATAAAAATACTTTCATTACCGTGCATTGCTAACTGCAATATTCAAGATTAGTTTTGTTTGTAAAATAAAAGCTTTTATTTGTAAAATAAAAGCTTTTAAGTGGGTTAGTGGATCATTATTTGGGAGGAACTGTGAATGACAGGTTAAAGGAGCATTGCTGAAGATCAGTTTGGATCAACATGGCTCTAAGGGGATAGAAAACTTCTCTTAGATCATCCCTTTTCTGTGGTTCCTCTTTCATTTGTTTAAAGTAAATGAGAAAAGAAATTGTGCCATCCCAAATAAAGAGCAGTGGGAATGGGAAAACTCCATGTTTTCACTCTTTTCAGGACTTCCCTGGAGCAGGAGAGGGGTGCTCAGGTGAGACCCCACCTGCAGAGCTGCCTCCAGCCCTGGCGTCCCAGCACAGGAAGGATGTGGAGCTGTTGGGGTGAGTCCAGAAGAGGCTCCAGGATGATTGGAAAGGCTGAAAGAATTGGGATTGCTCATCCTGGAAAAGAGAAGCTTTGGGGTGACCTAATTGTGGCCTTCCAGTGGCTGAAGGAGCTGACAAGAAACATGGAGAGAGACCCTTTACAAGGGATGCAGTGACAGGACAAGGGGCAATGGCTTCAAACTGAAAGAGAGTGGGTTTAGGATATTGGGGAGAAATCCTTCCCTGGGAGGGTGGGCAGGCCCTGGCACAGGTGCCCAGAGCAGCTGTGGCTGCCCCTGCATCCCTGGCAGTGCCCAAGGCCAGGCTGGACAGGGCTTGGAGCAACCTGGGACAGTGGAAGGTGTCCCTGCCATGGCAGGGGTGGCACTGGATGGGCTTTAAGCTCCCTTCCAACCCAAACCAGTCTGGGATTCTATGCAAACCTGTTTTTTTATCCCAAAGAAACAGAACCAACCCTGCCATGGAACTGTGAGATTTTTCCCCTGCCTTCCTAGCGTGCCATGAGAGCCTGCTGAGGTCACAGATTATTGTGGCTGCATAATGCTGACTCTGTAATGTCTTTAATAATGTCTTCACTAATTCAGCATCCATTTAAAGTGCTACAAAGGAGCCTCTAATACATTGAATTGTCCAGTCAATATCTGTGCCTGTGGTACCCACAGGCTGTGGACAACAACAGCATCAATTTTCATTTTGCTGCTTTGCCCACAAAGAAGGGAAGGTCCTTTCTACCCAACAATTGCACTAATGCTATCAGTACCTAAATACACATCAATTACATAATTTTGCAGTAATATAAGACAGTCAGATACAATTTCATCTGGGAACAAAAGGACCATGGCTGTGAGACTTACAGGACGAGCAAGGTTTGGATGCAGATCTGCAAGTGCAACAAAGTCCCGTGCTGAACGAGAATGAGCCATTCTTTATCTGAAACTTGAGGAAACTGACTTAGATTTTGTAAAAATCCAAACAAATCACTTAAGACCATTCACAGTGAAAATAACAAGTTATTTTTTAACATAAATGTTTTGACCTAATAGCATCTGTTTTCAATAAGAGGCATTTCAAGCCATCTGAAGTAGACAATTCTTTATTGTTTGGACTTGGCGATGGAAGTTATGAATTTTACTGTGACAGCTCTACCTAAGCTTCTCAAATAAAGGCCTGTAATTTTTATTTATTATTCATCATTAAATGACTCCATTAGCACCAGGCTCTGAAAAATATTTACCCTCCTTCTCTCTGGGAAGCCCAACTGAATTTAATGAGGCAGCTCATATTTAAAAGGCAATTTATACGTGAGGAAAGAGAAGCATTGGGTTGCAAAGCACCTTTAATTGAGGTTTTGGACTAAATATTAAACTACTTTGAAATGTGAGTTTATTCCTTCCTCAAAATAGAAAAGTTCTGAATTTATTAAATTAAAATTTGTGAAAACCAGTTTTCGGGCTGCCAACGTGGCATTTACTGCCCAGCCCTGACAGCACCCAGGTTCTCTCTAGAGATGCCAAAGTGAGGCCATGGGTGCTTTTTTAGACCCTCTGAATGCCTCTTATTATTTCATGGGTTCCTCAGAGACATTTAAATATTTAACAAATGGTTGTCAGGTTCTATTTTTTGTTGCAAAAGGAATCACGGCATTGTCCAAATCTTAATAACCTTTAATAGGAGAGAACTGCTGACATTTTTCAGAGGATGTCTGTTCAATCTTTAGAACCAAATCCTGAATGTCTTTCACAGTCTTTATACCTGGAACCTCATGTGAGAATTGCTGACCATTTCATCAGGCATTAGGATAAAGGTCTGTTGAACTAGAGAACAAATAAGCCTACATTTTAAAGAAAAATAAGCAGTTATCTGAGAACCAAGTGATTTTTCTAAAAGAGCATTTCACACTACACTCTCTCAGAGAGACAGCCCAAATTTGCCTTACAGAAACCACTGAACGATGGGGCCCTCAAACCTGTTCCCATCCCATTAGATGAAAGAATTTATGTTTCCTTCTGTAGGAAAGTCACCCTAGCATCCCTCCAAGGCAGGGCAATATTCTCACCTGAGAGGAAATTAAATATTGTTACCTGCTGTACCTCACACCAGCTGGGTCGTGTCAAAGGAACCAGCGCTGGAACACCTGTATCAGAGGAAGATTAAAACAGCCATTTAGGATTTTAAATGCTCTGGGTTCTGAGAACTAGAGCAGAGTTGTCCCACTCCGGGACCCCTCAGGAGCCCCTCAACCTCCTCAGGTGCTCCTCAACCCATCATGGACCCCTCAGCCCTCCTCACACACCCTCAGGTATCCCCTCACCGACCCTTCAACCTCCTCCTGGACTCTTCAGCCCCTCACTGACCCTTCAACCTCCTCCTGGACTCTTCAGCCCCTCACTGACCCTTCAACCTCCTCCTGGACTCTTCAGCCCCTCACTGACCCTTCAACCTCCTCCTGGACTCTTCAGCCCCTCAGGTGCCCCTCACAGACCTTCAGTTCATGAAGGAGACAAAATGGCGCCCGCGCAGTGGCGGGAAAAAGGCTCCGCGCCCCCTCCTCCCTCAGGGCAGCGCGGGCTGAGGGGAGACGTTCTCCCATCCCAGCACCTTCAGAGGCATCTCCAGCAGGCCTGGAGTCCCTGGGCGTGACGAGGTAACAACAGGGTTAGACAGGATTTTGGGGTGGAATTGTTCCCTGGGAGGGTGGGGAGGCCCTGGCACAGGGGGCCCAGAGAAGCTGTGGCTGCCCCTGCATCCCTGGCAGTTGGAGCACCCTGGGACAATGGAAGGTGTCCCTGCCCCTGGAACTGGATGGTTTTTAAGGTCCCTCCCAGCCCAAACAATCTCGTGATTCCGTGACTTACTAGATCAGGAATTTAAAATCAGGTTCATTCTACAAGTATAAACACACAACGCACCAGCAAGACAAAGCTAATTGCAGAAATCTCTGGAGAAACCATTCCCTACTTCCTTTTTATTTTTTTTAATGTTGGCTATAAGAGAAAAAAAGTTGCAGCCTGTATTTTATAAATTAATCAAAATTTCTGGTTTAAAGATATTATTTGTATTGATTCACACCAAATAGTCCTATATTTTCAGGCTCTGCAGAAGGCTGGCTTGAGCCCTTTTCTCCATTTATATTGAATATAAAATTATATTTTATAAAATCAATACCCTTCACTTCTGCATCATAAAAAACTTTACTCCTGATGAGTAATTTTATAACCCCAAGGTCGCAGCTATTGGAAGTTTTTAGCATAGCCTGACAAATTCTCTGTGTTGACTCTGTATTACAGGATCTTTCATTTCTTCAATTAAACAGCTGAAAATGGATCCCACCTGTGCTCTCATATTTATTGTGTCACAAAAATCCACTATAATTATCCCGTGCTGATGACAAACAGGGTGCCAGGGAACTGACAGCCTGGGTGTTTTTTTTCTTTTTAGGTCACCTTTTATACAGTATGATCCATAGATCTAACCTTGTTTCATAGGTTTGATATCTCCACTAAACAGAATATGGCATTTTTTTCTGTCGGTTCTGTTGTTTTCATTATCTCAAGCTAATGAACAAGCAGAAGATAATGAGCCTGGTGATAGGATCCTAATGGAATGGGAAGGAGAACTTGGACACTGGCTGGAAATGCTGGCAAAGGTACAAGTCTCATTCTTACAGCCATGATTGCAATGCAAAACGGGAAAAAAAATCCCTGAAATGAGACCTGTGGGGTGTCCACTGCTGCAGAAGGTGACAAATCAGCACCACAGCCCGGGGGCTTGCAGGAGTTGGGCTGGTCCAGTATCTCAGCAAGGTTTTGGTGGGGCACAAGCACCTGCTGCAGTGGAGCCTTGCAGAACCCACCGGGATCCTGTGCATGGGTAGGTGCCCACTTCCAGTGGGTTTTGTCCAGGTGGAGCTGCTTTTCTCCCACAGGCACAAAGGGCAGGTGAAACCCGACCCTGCCACGTCCCCTCCAGGCCTTTGTTCCATTTCAAAGCCACCAGAACAAGGGTGCTGTTGTGCCTCTCCTCGGCTCCCCATAATCACCGGGAGGGTTTGCTTTGTGGTCTGCTTCCACTCCTCTTTTCGATGTACATTTGGGGGGAAAAAAAAAAATCTGCTTTTTACTTTCCCAGGATAGCTCCTGCTGGGAAGACCTTATCAGGGCCATCATGACAGGAAGCACAAAGGCAGGGGACAAAGTGAGACCTCGGTTCTTTCCCTCTGAGATGTCTGATTAGATGCTGAATTTCTGACTTGCAGATATGAGCCAAGGACTCGTTGGATGGGCGTACCTGTCTCAGGTGACACTGTGAATTCTGCCATTCATACAGCACATGGCACCTCAGGGACAGCCAGGGACTTCTGGCAAATAACAAGTAACACCTCTTTTGGAGGTTATAACCAAAAAAATATCTAACCTGCCTTTATCCCACTGATTTACAATGCCAGCTGATTCTCCCAGTCAGGAATTTTTAATACAAACACTGGAGAGCATCTGCAAAAAAAAACGTTACTCAACCTGTATCCCGCTTTACTCAAGCTTTCCTCCTCAGCTGACCTCAAAGTGGTCTCAAAAAGAAATCAGCATCGTTATCTCCCTTTGACAACGGGGAAAACAGAGGCGAGAGAAAGGCCAGAAGAGGTTTCCTAAAATCCGTGTGCCACACAGAACCAGCTCCCCTCTCCAGCACCAGCCCCCGCGGGAGAGCAACAGTGTTAATTCAGTGCTTTTCTGATCTAGTGCTTGATCCCTGAAAGCTCCAAGTGATTTTAACTCTCCAGCACTTCAGCGGCACTTAGCACCCCGCCGATTCAGCCTGTGATTGGCAGAGCCTTCCCATGCTCGGCTGCAAATTGCCCAGTCCCTGCTAATTAGGCTTTCATCAATGGATTTATTTAAATTACGCTCATTGGCATGGCCAAGGAGTGCAAATGCCATTTCATAACTCACTTCAGCAATTTGTTACGTGACCATCAGTACACTTTGTGTTCAGGGGAAGAAAGTCCAGCACTAGCAGGGACATTTCAGAAATCATTAAAACCAGAGCAATATAAAAATATTTGCTCTGTGCATTTTCCACTGCCCACAGCGTTTACTGAGAGGGCTCATTGAATATTTATACATCCTTAGGACCAAAAGAACTGGTAAAATGGAGAGGGCAGACATGTAATTTTATGTAATTGGCCTGACTGAATGCATTAAAAGCAGCAAATTATTAAAGGTGCTCAGTGTTCAGTGGTTTTGGCTGATACCTGAACTGATGGAGTAACGCTGATGGAGTAACGATGGACATCTTCAGCAGCCAACAGGTGCTCAGTGTGTGCTTAGGGATATTTAATCTGAATTTCTCCGAGTCTTTGTTCAGCTCTCACTCCAGCCTGGTTCTCCCCCATCCTGGCCCCCAGCACTGGAACCATCCCAGTGCTGTTTCCGTGGGATTTCCTCGCTCTGAGCAGCACCACCACCACCTGCAGCATGGAAAAACACAACAGCCCAGAGCCTTGTTGTAAAATTAACATGACCCATGGCTGGTTCCCACCTCATCTGGGCTAATTCTGCCTTCCTGGAGCCAGGGAAGATGCCAAGACCTGAGGCTGGTGCATGCACGTGGCAGCAGCAGACCCCAATACAGGCAGAACAAACAGAACCACATGCCAAAGGCTCTGCTGGGAATGCCAACAGCTCTCTCTGTGCAAGAAAAGCTCCATTCCTGGCAAAGAAAAAAAAAAATAAAAGCTTTTTTTTTAAGGTGTAAATCTCTGTGGGCCATGTAGCTGCTCTGCCGTGGGCAGGGAGGGAATGGCATTCTCAGGGCATCGCTCCTCTCCCTCCCAGGCAGTGTCTGGGTGTCTGCTCATCAGCGAGCTCAGCTCCTCATGATTCCATCACTAATTAATCCCTTCTGCAGCAGTGGTGGAGCAGGAATGTCACGGAAAGGATGTGGCACAGCCCAGAGAGGAACAGGAGTCCTAGGCACCAGCCCCTGCACCAAAATCAGCTCCCCTCAGGTGCCAGGAAAGAGTGACAGCCCAATAGAAACACCACAGCTGAAATCAGAGGCCTATTCATTTTCAGTGAATAATTAGCAAATAAACTTATCCCAGAACTAACCTGTGTAGTTTTCCTACCAAAAAAGCAGAATAAGAAGCCCATATAGGAACTCACTGCTTGAAAGCACTGACACAAGGCTTTTTTCTTCAGTTTTCTTCCTTTTTTGAAGCTCAGGCTTTGATTGCCCAAGATTTACAGCCCTCAGTCTGCTGTTTAACTTGACTGAGACTACAGAAATTCAAAATTCTTCTTTTTAGAGCCTTCAGGCTATAGAGAATAACTTTTCCTGCACATAATTCCAAAATAATGTAAGCTCAGTGAAATGACTTGGATTTTCATCACTTTCCCCAAGACCAGAATTTCCTCCTCCCTCTCTGAGCAAACAAGTGATGAATATTTTCCAACAAAACATCATGAATTAAAACACATAACAATTAAAAATAGTTTTAGTGACAGCTCCCTGACACAGAGGAAGAATGCGTTGAGGGGAGAAGAAAAGAAGATATTTAGCATTGTTGGCTGCTATTCAGACACTTCCAGCCATTCAAATCCATGAAACCAAACCCAAATTATATCTGGATTTCAGCTGGAGACTGAGCAGTACCAATTAGGACACACGGGATGAGCATCTCCCAGTGACAATACTGGGAAAAACCCTTCCAACCTCCAGTTGCTCCAGCTTCCAACCAAGCCTAAAACTTGATCCCTGCATGAGCACTTCACAAGGAGGAAAATTTAGGAGATAATTCCCAAAGACATATGGGGGTGGCTGTAAAAGAAAACTGGGATCTTAGAGTAAATCAAATTTTTCCCTCACCACAGAATTCAGTGAAGGGAGCACCAGAGAAATCCAAAGGGCCCATCCAAGCTAAACTTTCCAGCACAAATCCACCTTTGATCTCCTGGCTGAGAGTTTGGCCCTGGCCTGGGGGTGGCAGGGCTCCCACTGCCTCCGAGAGCCAGGACTGCATGCAGCCCTTCCGAGGGAATCGTGTGTCAACATTTCCACAGCCCTCCTGGCTGCCTGTCAGGCAGCTCGTTAGAAAACTCCTGCAGACCCACACTGACATTTGGAGGGTTTATCCACTAGAAAAACAAAACCTCCCCTCAAAGCCTGTTCAAAGTGCAAAGGTACGAGACTTGATCAAAACAGGACTGGATCACAGAATTCTCCCTTCAGAAAATGAACACTAGAGGTCAATCTAACAACTTGTCCCGGAAATATATATCCCTGGAATAAAATATTACAGACTGCTGCGTGCTGTACAGCTCTAACTACCTCCAGACCCACTGGCTCAGCCCTGGCCTAACAAGGGTTTCCTCTGTTCTTTTGGATTTGCTCTTGTCTCACTCTCCATTAGTGTTTCCTTTCTGGAGCAATCCCATAGGGTCGCTGTCCCGAGTCACGGGGCTCCCTGATGCACTGAATTCCCTGTTTGTGGAAGGAAAGGGGGAATTGGCCTTGTCTGAGGAGGCTGAGGGCCAAATGTGTCCCTGATGGAGCTCCACTGCAGCTCGAGCTCGAGTAAGGATCAGGGCAGGAGCCCACCAGCAGCCAGTGCCGTGCAGGTGAAAACCCCTCCAGCTCAGGATCCCATCTCATGGATAAATCCTGGAATGGGTTGGCTTGGAGGGGATCTGAAAGCTCACAAAGTTCCACCCCTCCTGCCATGGGCACAGACACCTTCCACTATCCCAGGCTGCTCCAAGCCCTGTCTGGCCTGGCCTTGGACACTGCCAGGGACGGGCAGCCACAAACCCAGGTTTCAAAGAGGCAGCAGGGAACAGGGCTGGGATGCAAGGGGGGTGTTTGGGACTTCCAGACTTCAAGCCTGATTCCCCTTCCAATGCATCTCCCATCTAACAGCAGCAAAGTGACTTCATTCCTGCACCTCATGCTATTCTCATCTCATCTCCCAAGCTCAGATGGGAGGACCTTGAGACTACAAACTCCCACAGACTATTTATGCTTAAAATCAGTTTCATTTGGGCTTTTTTTACTTTACCCTTCTGAAATGCCCAATATTCCAATTCCAGTGAGTTTCTTCCTCCCTCTTCCCTGCTCTTATCACCAGAAATAAGACACAGCCCTGCCAGCCTGTTTCAGCCTCCCCATTGCCACCTTCCTGAGCAAATCCCAAATTCCCCTCCACCAACCTCCTGCCTCAGACAGACTCAATGGAGCACAGGAGGCTGGGAAAGCCAAGAGTGATCCAAGTCACAAAAGTCAACCCAGATGAAAGCTCAGACCCAGCAGAGAGCAAATTTAAGCACAGGATTTCTGCCGGGGAGTCGTGTGCTGCTCCCCGAGCTCCGCTCTGCTGAGGCGGGGCCAGATCGCGGCTCCCTCTGCCTGCAGCCGGATCCTGCAACCCCGAGTAACGCCGAGGAGTAACATTTATTCACACACGGGGGCTCTGTGCGGCGGGGCTGCCAAGCCCTGGCCCTGGCTGAGCTTTTCCTGAGCGAGCAGCTCCATATGGCAGCGCCGGCTCCTCACTCACTCAGCGGCTCGCCCGCTGCCAGCTCCTCTCGGAGCAAACGGCCCAGCGCAGCAGAAATGTTCCAGCTCCACCTTCGCATTGCAATTACCTTTCCAAACCTGCCAGATGAATTCCTTCAAATTCTTCCAGGGAGTTTCTTGCTGCCTGGATGAGCGCAGCGGTGTTGGCTGCGGCCAGCGATGCTCCCCCGGGGCAGCAGCCAAGTCATTCCCAGGTGGAAGTGCCTGCCAGGCCATATCCAGAGGGTGTCCAGCCTTAGTGCCCAGCTCCCCAGAGCCCAGGCACACCCAGAAGCTGCCACAGAGGTGATGAAAATGCCTCATTTTAAAGCAAGCTGGTCCTAAGACAGAGCTGAAGCTTCTGCAGGGACACATCTCTGAGCCCTTCCCGGATAATGCAGGCACAGGAGAGATTTGGGAGGGGTATGAGCGTGGCTGGGACAGCAATGGATGCCTTGTGCCACTGGTGTGCATTAACACCTTCTCTTCGGGGCATAAAAACTGGGCAGAACTGAATAGGAAACCTCCATTTTTGGGGGACTCGATGCCTCACCTTGGCAGCTTTTCATCTATTAAAATGCACAAGATGCAATCCCTTGGCCACAGGAGCTGCCCTTCCCAGTAGCCCCATTCATCCCCACCCCCTGGGAGGTGGTCCCCCCAAAGGCTGACTGCCCAGAGGCCCTTCCCAAGGACCAACAGCAGCACAGCCCTCAGTGCCACCACCCAACAGCTCTGGGCATGAGGCAGAGCCAGCAGTGACACCAGAGGGGTGAAAGCCACAGCAGTACCTCAGATGATGTGGCCTTAGCCCAGGCAGGGTCACACTCAATCCCGGGTTAGCAGGGAGCCCACTTGATCCATTCAGCCTCAGCCCTGCCGTGGCACGTGCAGCTCCTGCCAAATCAATATCTGCGTCTTCCTGGTGAATAATTGTGTCAGTGGGACGTTAATGGGACACAGTGCTCATGGTGTCGAGGCTTTTTTTTTTTTGTCAACGAAGCAAAGTCATTCGTTTCCCTCCTTCTCCCCCCCGCCAGCCTTCCCAAATGCACAAAATGGGCTCCAGACCCACCTCCTACAAGGAAATGAGAACCAGCCCCAGAGGATCACCCAGCAAGAAGCCTCTGTTCGGAGATCTGACGCCTCTTCAAAGCCAGGGGAGCAAATGTGCTCCTACCTCCGCTGATTTATGAGGAACGGCTGCGTCACCGATGCGGGGGAAACGCTTAAACGCTACCAGAGGGGAGGGAACCGAGCCCTGGCTGCCTGCTCTGAATAACCCCGCTCTTCAGGAGAGTTTGTTTTCATCTAATTAGATCTCTATTGCATTTTAAAGGAAAACAAACAACCTGGAGACTGCAGCACATGCTGCTGGATGTTTCCCTCGCTAGGAAAATAAACAGCGGGGTGGCACCGCCGATGGCAGGCGGGATGTGCCAAGGGGGCTCTCGAGTGGCACGTGGCACCAGCCAGCCTGGGACCGTGTCCCCACACACGAGGGGATGTGGGCAAAGCAGGTGGCTTCCCAGAAACAGCCAGTATCCCCTCAGCTGGAGGCAGGAGCAAAGCCAGAGGCAGCGGCACCCCAGGAAAGGCAGGAGCAAGGTTTAAGTGAGGGGCACAGCCCAGGGGTGGTTTTTTCCCTTCCTTTCTGTGTTGAAAAATTCTGGGTGTAAATCCTTCTGTGTGTTTGGTTTTAATTTCTGCTGCTGCCCCACTGTTATTTATGCTCTTGAAATATAACAGCAGGCACATGGAGAGTGTGGTGTTCATGAAATACAGCCCAGTGCCCAGAGTGTTTATCGACCAGTGCAGTAAATAATTCCAACAAGCACAACACATCCAACAGAGCGGGGCCATGGATGAAGGCTGCCCATCTGCCAGGGCCCTTCCAGAGCTGCCAGCACTGCCAGATCTGCTCCAGAAATGCTCTTTTCCATCTAAAATGAAGCCAAGAAAGCCAAGTGCAGCTCCCAAGTGGGTCCTGGTAGCAGCTGTGCCCTGGGCTGGCAGGATGGCCAGTGCTGCAGGGACATCCCTAGGGACACCTTTGCCCACCATGGGATGCTCCCAGCTCATGCCAAAAGGACTTTCACAGAAAACAACTGCTCCACTGCACCCAGGCTGGAGCAGAGGCACCCAAGGGACACAGCCACACCAGGAGCTGGATGCCCACAGCACCCTCAGTGCTCCAGGACATCCAGGAGGTCACTGCTTGAAACAAAAGCTCTCTGCAAGGACCTGATTCGCTTTGATGGTGGAGGAGAAGGCAGCAGTAACAGCCCTGCCTAAGCAGTCACTCATTTAGCATAGGTAATGTCTGTGGAATTTATTCAGTGTCTGAATTCTTGCTTTTTTTCCAGGGAAAGGCCAGAGGGGACTCTACACGATGCTTCCATACAGAGCTGGATCTCTCAGCCATCCCAAGGATTTCCCTGGATGCTTTCCCTGTCCTGCAGCACAGAGAGCCCTGGAAAGCCCAGCACAAGGCCAAACAGATTTAGTGCTGCTACACTGGGACTCATTTATCTTCCCTCCGAGGTGAACCCACACTGTCCTCAAGGACAGGAGCTTAACAAGCAGAGAGGAAGATCTGAACCAGATCTTGACCTGATCTCAATCATGCAGCTGTGCTGAACCAAACAGGGCTGATTTATGCCAATGTCCTGGCTCCAGCTCACTCCCAGCTCCTTCTGCCACCAGCAGCCCTGCAGCTGCCTGCCCACCGCAGGCAGAGCTCATCCCACCAGCACCAGCTCTCCCACCAGCCCAGTGCAGAGCCATGAAGGGACATCAACGCTCAGATTCCATCCTGGGACACTCACACCGGGCATTGCACTGCTGACATCGGCAGCATGAAGGCCCTCAGGGTAAAATAAAGCCCCTCAGACAAGGCTGTGCTGCAGCAAACCCTGCCCTGGGTGTCCCAGGGCTGCCCATCCCTGCAGGGCACCAGTGCCCGGGTTTAGGGGAGACCTCAGCACCACACGGTGCCTGTGGGACTGACTGGAGCTCACAGCCAGCTCCTCTGGGCTTTGCTGCCAAAATATCACTGTCCAGAGGGGGTAACCTTGCATCAAGCTCATGTGTCAGCCACAAAGCCAGGCTGGGAGAGAGCCCTGATCAGGGATCCTGACAAATGCTGCAGCAACACCCCCAGTGCTGCCGCGAGCTCTGGCCCTGCTGGTCCCAGTTCATCTCAGGGCAGCGTTTCTGAGCAGGGTGGTGCCCAGCACAGCACAAAGGACACTTTCAGCACTTTTACCCGTGGGCAATCCTGGTATCCCAACGGCTTCTCAGCAGGGAACAGCTCCTTCAGTTTAGCTGGAGTCTGAGGCACCCTGGAAACCCAGAATCCCCAAGCTGGGATGCCCAAATCCAGGCAGCATGAAGAGCCAGGGGCTCTGCCTCCAGCCAAGCCCCTCACTTTGCAGCACTGCCTGCACACACCAGGGCCTTCTACCTTCCCAGGCTCCTCTTGCTCCACAGGGACACAGCAGCAGACACCCACTGACCCCATTTCCAGCTCAGCACCTGCTCCTTCCCCCCAGCCAGGAGACTCTCCCAGCCCCAAGGAGTTGCAACACCTTCCACTCCCTGCAAAACATCCTAGCTCACCCCCGAGGCTGGGAGCACAAGCCACCCCCACACACCTGGAACTGGCAGGATGGGGGGGACCAGCACTGCAGCCCTCCCCAGCACCCCAAACCCCGCTGATCCTGAGCACAGCCACTCCACCTTGGCTCGCTCCCCACGCAGGAGCCGCTTGCCAAGTCCAGACTTGGATCTAGCAACAGACTTTTGTGCTTTGGCTCATGGATCCTGCAAACAAGAGCTTTAATCACTGCTTGCTTTTATGCGCCGAGAGCCAAAATTGTCTTGTTAAGTACAGTAAGTGATCAGTACTCGAAGCACAGAACGTTTCAATGGCTGCTTGTGTGGGTAATTATTCCAGGCTTGCCTCTCTTCCCCTCTTGAGAAAAATTACGGAATGTGGAAATTATTGCGAAGCCTCTCCGGACTTGGAATGTTTTCCGCCGGCTACTTCAGCCTGCGCCTGGATTTTGCTGCCTGGCCGTGCCCCTTGCTGAGGGATGCCCATCCCTGCCCATCTCCAGGCTCTCACCTTCCACAGGCAGGCTCACAGCTAGGCTTTCCTCAGACAATCATCCCCATACCTGTCCTAGAGGTAACAGGAGGCTCAGCCTCGGCTCCCCCTCAGCCAAGCCTAGCAAACATTGATTTAATTTGTTTTCCCCCCATTTTCCCTGTGCATCCCTAAATGGAAGCGTGGATCCGTGCTTGGGACCCCAGCTGTGCCATGGCCCCAGGCAGGAGCCTTTCCCTCCCAGCCCTTTCTAATATTACACTATTAAAGCTGCCTTTTGGCTTTTATTAGGATTTTTTCCAGAGATAAAAGCAGGCTGTGGGAGCAGAGGGAGCCCCAGCAATATCCATGTCCTTGGAGCTGACAGAGTGGGGAACCTCAAGCTGGGAATGCTGTGGTGAGGCCAGGACATGCAGAGGAGGAGGAGGAGGAGGATGGTGCTCAGCTGTGCATCCCTCAGCCCCAACTTGGATGAAGGGAGCAGGAGAGCAA
This sequence comes from Promerops cafer, assembly GCA_013398275.1. Lineage (NCBI taxonomy): Eukaryota > Metazoa > Chordata > Aves > Passeriformes > Nectariniidae > Promerops > Promerops cafer. The sequence goes on from VZSE01005078.1 coordinate 53,527, forward strand.
ACTGCAGGGATGCTTTTCTGGAAAAGGGGGAGCAAAACACTCTCAGCACACTTGGAGCTGGCTTTGTATCACCTTCTCCTCTGCAAATGCTGAGGAGAAAGCTCAGCAGGAGGTTTCAGGCACCCCTAAATCACCTGGTCAAACAGGGGCAGGACCCCACGGTCCCCATCCCACTCTCACAGCCCATGGGCAGCTCTGCTCTTGCCTCCAAGAGGATTTTGTACACGGCAATTCCAGCATGGGATGGAGGAAGGAAAGGCTCTGGGAGGACTGGGGTGAGCAGATAAAGCCAGAAGAGATGGGGTAAGTCCCCAGGAAGTTTCAGCAGCAACACCTCAGTGCAGGTTTATGTGCACAGCAAAGCCTGGCCCCAGCTGGCAGGAGGGGAATGCTGTCACTCCAAAGCTCATTTCTGCAGGAGAAACAGGACAGAGGCACCAGCTCCAGAGGAGGTCTGGGTGCCCCACGGCACCCCCAGCACCCTGTCCCAGGATCAGCTTTTTTTGGACGCCCAATCCAGCGGGGTGACACATGCTGTCCCCTCCAGCCCCTGATGGTGCCACTGGCAAAAAGAAAAAAGATCTTCTCCCCTGGGAGGGTGGAGGGCTCTCCTGGTCCTCTCCAGCAAGGCACGGACTCGTTTTTCTCTGCCCCATTTTTCCGAGGGGGTGAGGGACCAGGACCCATCACACACACACAGGGCTGACAGGAAGGGAGTCACTCCAGAGGAGCATTGCTTCTAAACCACTCCAATATGGCAAGGCAATGTTAACCAGCTGGGAAAGCTCTTTAAAGACCCTTAATTAAAGGCTGGCTGTTGCACAGGCCCCTTTCCCATCCCCACCAGGAGTGTTTCCCAGTTTCCCGGCCTCTCTCCCGCTGCCCTCCATCCCTCACACTTTCCTTCCCTCTGGCATCTGCCAGCAGCATGCTGCAGCTGCCAGGGGGGGTCTTCAGCAATCAGCCATCAGATGGAAGTTTTAACTCCGAGTAAAAGGAAAAAAAAAGGGGGAAAATTCCCTCACTGTTGATTTCCAGGCGTGGCTGCCAGCGTGGATGGCAGTGCTCGAGCAGAGCGGGCTGTGCCAGGCTGATCTTCCCATCACTGGCTTAGTGATCTGCACCAGCACTCCCAGCCACACAAACTGGGAAAAAAGGGGCTGGATCAGCCCTTACAGCTCCATTCTCTCCTCCAATACCAGCTGTGGCATCACCGTGAGCCAGCCCCAAAGGCTCCGGCCGTTCCCCCTCCTCCTGCCCATTCCATGTGTGCCCATTCCCTGGGGAAGAAGCAGCAGTGGCAGTGCCCCAGCCCATGTGCCCCCTCTACCCCACACCCATGAGGGGTTCACAGTTAGGGCCTGGGGAATCCTGCCAGAAAGTCATCAGTTTACTCTTTCATGTGATAAAAATTCATTAAGCCAGGCAACGCCTTGCTCTTTCACATCGGAGCATAAATTCGGCATTTGCACATGCTGGCTGCACACAACCACACTGCTGCAGCCCCCCAAAACAGCAGGAAGGGTGCCCACCACCCCTGGCAGCAGCCCCCACTTACCAGGCAGTGCCAGCTCCTGCTCCCTGAGCCGGGACAGCCCCTGCACCCTGCAGAGCTGGGGGAAAATGTCCTGGAAGGCTCCGGAGCCTCCTCCCAGCTTTTATAGCCTGCAGGTGCCTGGCAGCAGCAGCCTCACCTGGGGAATGTGCTGTGGGACAGGTGTGGCCACACCTGGCAGCAGGGAATGGGAATGGGGATGGATGGGCATTTCCAGGGAAGAGCATGACTTTCCCTGTTACAGGTTATAAACATTCAAGATGAAATGTGGGACTGAAAATCAGCCCTGCTGCTCTCCTCATCTCCAGACCCACGCAAAAGCAGGGAAGTTTTAACTTCTTGCTTTTGGAGCTTTTTTTTTTTTTTNTTTTTTTTTTTTTTTTTTTTTTTTTTTTTTTTTTCTTTCTTCCCTATTTTTGTTCTTTCCCTTCTGTCCTCCTAAATCTGGTATAACAGAAAAAGGAGTAAATAAAAAATTTTGGAAAGCTCTTCCAGCCCTGCTCTTCCTGGCTTATGAAGTGGAATGGAGAGGGAGGCCCAGAGCACAGGAACCACAAAACTTTGGATAGCTGGATTTTCAAAACAAAATTGGGTCTAGAAATGGAAACTTTGGTTAACTGAGACGGGGATGAAAACTTCATTTCATACTTGGCTGCAAAGCTGGACCTTCATCATCCTCTTGCTCTGGCACTTCCCCAATTAACCTGGTGCTCCAGGGACATTTTTCCAGCTCCACGAGCACGGGGTGTTTTGCCATCGTCCCCTGAGCAAGCAGCTGCCCAAACTCCCTCTGTCCCAGAAAACACCAGCACAGCTCAGCGTCCTCTCATTATAACTTTATTCCCAGAGGTTTTGGGCAGGAGGATCCAGAAGTGACACCTGTCCCTGAGCCTCTGTGGGAGTTTCAGAGCAATTTCTCCCAGAGCAGCTATGGCTGCCCCTGGGTCCCCGGCAGTGCCCAAGGCCAGGCTGGATGGGGCTGGGAGCAGCCTGGGACAGTGGCAGGTGTCCCTGCCATGGCAGGGGTGGCACTGGAGGGGCTTTAATGTCCCTCCAACCCAAACCCTTCCAGGATTCCATGACCCTGGAGAATGAAATGTCCCAGTGGAGAAGCGCTCAGTGAGCACTCGGAATTTCAAGGGATCTCTGCTCAAGCCGAACCCTCCACGACAGCACAAGTGGGACAGGGCTGCTGTCACCATCCCGCAGTGAAACACTTTTTTTGGAAGCACATCGCTCCAGTGGAGCTCTTGAAAGCACCACAAACTCCGCCGAGGTGGACTTAAGCCTGCGCTTGGCTCAGAGCAGGAGCCAGGAGATTTCATCCCCTTCCTACCAGAGCTGCTTTTATTGTCTTGATCTAATGAAGTGCAGACTTCACCTGGACAGAGCCATAAGTGGCTCCTCTCGGAGGCAATGAATACAAATACTTGACCTCGTGAGCTGCGGGGCAGCAATTAGTTTAAGCAGGGGGTTTGTGTAACACTTCAAAAGTCTTAATCCGTGCGGTCAGCCCTGGCACGGTATTTGCCAGAACGCATTGAGTAGTCTTAATGAGTCTGCAAAGCGAGCTTTCAATACATTTTGGGTCGCTTCAGATGCTTTAAATGGCATAGTCTATATGGTATTGTGCGGCTTTAGAAAGGGCCGGGCTTTAAAAAAGTATGGTTCCCTTTCACAGGGCAGACAGAAACCATCTTTAGAGCCGGGACCCTTAACGTTTTGCATATCAATATGGCTGGGGCTGAATGCAGTCACTCAGCTGAGAAATAGGATCACTATCAGCGTTTCCAGGCTTTCACAGGCACTTGGGAAACTTTAAAGCCTTTCGTGGAGAATAATTTGGTCGAATGTCGTCGCTGGAAACAAAACCTAAACAAGCAGAGCGCAGTCCATCATGCGGAGCTGCCAGCGAGGCTGACAAGGGGCTCCAGCCGCTCCGACATCCCACCCCCGGCGGGGCGGGGGCCGGGGGTCACAGGCCTGGGGGGACACAGCCGGGGGACCCCGCACTGGGCATGGGGTGCTGAACCCATCCCACCTCTGTTGGTTGATGGCCAGGGGTCACAGGCCTGGGGGGACACAGCCGGGGGACCCCGCACTGGGCACGGGGTGCTGCGTCCATCCCGGCAACAGCGGCATCACTCCGAGGGTTTTGGGATTTCAACCGGTCCTGGTTTCATCTCCTCTCACTCTTCCTCGGCAATATCCCTCTTCATGCCGGTCCCAAAGCCCCCGGGGACTGTCACCTCCGTGGCCCCTCTCCACACAGAACCTGGCAGCATTTCCCTCCAGCATCACCGAGGCCTGTCCCTGCACGTGTCACTTGTCCCGGGAACATGTCCAACCTCCCCCGCAGCCCAGAGCATGGGACAGGAAACAAACCTCACCTCCAGGGACACAAGGGACGTGCCAGGACCCGGGAGCAGGGAGAGCTGAGCGGGATAAAACACCAGGTGTGGGTGTGAAGCCACCCCGGAGCTGGGAGGAGAAGGGATGAGGCCCGTGGTACATCCCAGAAGTGGTACCTGCTTCCCTCATGGTGCCCAGGCAGCAGCAGCAGCGAGGAGAGGAGGCACCTCAGCAGCATGGGCAGCTCTGGGATGCAGGTTTGGGATGCTGCATGATGGAAGAAACCACAGCCAAAGCAGATTTACGAACAATGCAGGGCCTGAGGGCCCTCCAAAACTCATAATTAGCTCATTAAAGAGACAAATACAAGTCACTAATAAGATCTTAGAGGTTAATTAAATGTTTCCCCCATCTTTAATTAAGGGAAAACTAGTTAGTAGAGATTAAAGTAATTTCTGCAGCCTCCCATGATGACCCCTGATGGCTGCAGATTTGAAAAACTGTTGAGATTATAGAACTGAAAGGGCAGAGTTTGGGTAAATTGTGGAGAATTCCTCCTGAGGGTTAGAAAGGCCCTCTCTATCAGCTGGGAACACGGGAAGGTGATCCACCACTCCCTCTCCCTAAGCCAGGGCCTGGCATTGATTCAGAACTGCTGTTCATTGTTTTGCTCAGCTGGGAAATTCCTACGGACTCTTTTCCATCTGCAAACCATCTCCCAGGACTGGGGTTTGCTGCCCTGCCATCCCCAGGCCACCAGGGACTGTGTCACCCCCAGAAGCTGCTTCAGCAAAACCCCACTGGCTGCGTGCCCCAGAGGTTTCCAAAGGTTCTGTTCTGGGTGGGGGATCCATGATCCCCATGCACACAGAGCCACGCTCCCACCTGCCACCCAGAACGCCCCCAGTTAATGGAGATCAGCAAGGTTTATATGGAAGAATATTTAATCTGCTCAGGGAGGGGAGAGGGCTCATCTGTGGTTTTATTAAATATTTCTCTCTACTCCAGAAAAGTCCATTTCTTGCCAGAAAAGGTCCGATATAAATTAGAACGAAGGGAGGAGGGTGCTGGTGGGGTGGCCACAGACATCCCTTGACCCCAGTGACCATGAGCATCCCTTGACCACAATGACCATGGGCATCCCTTGACCACGATGACCACGGACATCCCTGGACCACAGTGACCACGAGCATCCCTTGACCACGATGACCACGGGCATCCCTTGACCACAGTGACCATGAGCATCCCTGGATCATGATGACCACGGGCATCCCTGGACCACAGGGACCATGAGTGTCCCTGGACCACGATGACCACGAGTGTCCCTGGACCATAGTGACCATGGGCATCCCTGGACTACAGTGACCATGAGCATCCCTGGACCGCAGTCCTGGCAGCCCAGGTGCCAGCCCGGCAGCATGCCCCGGGGATGGGCTCAGTCCCACCCAAAATCCTGCCCTGTCATCTGATAGAACTTCATGTTGAAGGGTCTGTAGAACTCCCGCAGGCGCTGCACCACCTGCCCGTCGATTTTGGGGTGCGGCCGCCCCTTGGATTTGCCCAGGCAGCGGGGTTTGCTCCCCCCCTCCGGCTTCTTCAGGCAGGGGAAGCCCTTGGTCTCGTTAAAATAGAAATGTTTGTCCGTCACCACCCTCTGGAGCCCCAGGAAGTCCTGGACACGGCCCATCTCCCCGGCAGGGTCACTGACCAGCCTCTCCCCGCTGACAAAGAGGAATTTGGAGAGCGGGAAGTACTGCAGCCAATTATCCAGGTGCTTGGCGTAGATCCCGATCCTCACCGCGCTCCAGCTCGTGTCGATCAGGCCCGTGCTGAGGTTTTTGAAGGCCAGGGCCTGGAAGCTGGGGATGGAGGGGTTTTTGGAGAGGGTCTGTGTGTAGTCAGAGATGGCCCGGGTGACCGGGTTCCGCACCACCACGATCAGCTTCGTGTCCCGGGACATGTTGTAGATGCGCCGCGGGGCCTCCTTGGTGACAAAGTAGCTGGGGGTCTTCTCCATGGTGATCTGTCCCTCCAGGGTCCGTGGCATCAGGCTCCTGAGGAGAGAGGGACACGGTCAGGGCTCAGCTGCTCCCACCTGATGTCACAACGGGTGGGAACGAGCCCCCAAACTCAGCCAGAAACGCTCGGGGGCTTCCGGACCACAGCCACACCTCCCCTTTCCCTCCTGCCCCACCCTGTCACACCCCTCTGGTCACCTCCTCGTCTTCAATACCCTTCCTAGGAGGCCCCCGAGCTCCAGCCTCTGTGCCCATGGCAGCATTCCCTTTGTCCCCTGCAGAGTCTGTCCCTGGGAAGGAGCTCCCTGTCACTCTGCCCCACCAGCAGCATCCACAGGGCAGCTGCAGGCTGCTGATCCCCCTTGGAATTCCCCCACAACCCCTTCGAGCCCTGGAAATCCCTCCTGCCCTCCTCCTCCCCCCAGTTTCAGTGGGTGATGGGCATCTCAACACAAACATTTTGGCACGGGGCTGGTTTTCACCCCTGCCTCCAGTCAGATTTCACATCCTGGCGGTTTCAGCTCGCCCCGTGGCATTGCAGAGGAAAAATCCCATCACGGGGGTGATGCCCAAGCACCAGCTGGGAGTGGAGATGCCCACCAAGGCTCCCTCCTCCTCTGCCTCCAGACAGGGAGCAGTTAAAGCCAGAAAAAGACTGTTTCCTTTTCAAAAGAAAAGCAGAAAAACCCTTAGGGCCCAGCCATTGTGCTGGGTAAAATTCACTGCTCTGATTGTTCCCTCGTGCACTTTAATGAGGCATTAATTGCCGCAGAAATTACCCAGCCATGTCACCCCGTGTGACAGAACGGGTCCTCCCTGCCACCAGCACAGGCACCTGCCCCTCTGCCCTCCACATCCTCCCCTTCCACCTCCAAGGAGAATCACAAAATCCTGGAGCGTTTGGGAAGGGACCTCGCAGATCATCCAGTGCCACCCCCTGCCGTGGGCAGGGACACCTTCCACTGTCCCACGGTGCCCCAAGCCCCGTCCAACCCGGCCTTGGGCACTGCCGGGGGCAGCGCAGATTCTCCGGGAATTCCATCCCACTGCTCGGGGTTATGCCCGGCAGGGAGCCGGGTCCCCACGGCAGCTGGGGACAGGGACAGGGACAGGGACAGGGACAGGGACAGGGACAGGGACAGGGACAGGGACAGGGACAGGGACAGGGACAGGGACAGGGACAGGGAGTGGCACCAGGGCAGGACAGGACAGGGACAGGGACAGGGACAGGGACAGGGACAGGGACAGGGACGGGGACGGGGACGGGGACGGGGACAGGGACGGGGACGGGGCTGTGCCGGGGGAGTCACGGCTCTGCCCAGCGGCATCTGCTCCTTATGTAACGGGAAAAGCTTGAGGTTTCTGGGATGTTTCCCCCGGACTCAGGAAAGAACACTTTATTAAAAGCATTTGCGAGCGACGCTGGGCCCCCACAGCTCCCTCCCCCAAACAAGAGGCAGAAGCCATTTGTGGCTTTCCCCCCCTACTTTTATTTTAATTTTTGCGTTTCTAAAGCCACTTCCTGTCCCTGGTGCCCTCACCTGGCAGCACAGCCCCTCTGTTTGGCACCTCTGGGATGCCCTTCAAGGATCCATGAATCCCAGGGCAGCCGCGGGTGCTTTTCCCATCCTTTCCAGCGCTTTTCCCGCCCACCCCAAATAACTGCACTTACCGGAGGCTGACCCACAGAGCTCCTGCGGGGAAGCACCTTCCCAAACAGGGGTTAGACCCATCCCTGTCCCCTCCCTGTGCCAAGGAAAACCCAAGGGATCCGGATTCACTGGGAGCACACCACAGCTCCACCCTCCTGCTGGGGCTTCCCGGCCAGCCAAGCAGCCTTCACTTTCATTGCATTCAGAAAATGTCACAAGGTTTTCCAGGCTGCTTCGGCAGCTTCTCCTGGCAGCTTCCTGAGGCATCCCTGCCGTGTTTCCCTGGATGCCTCCGGGATTTCTGAACGGCTCCATCCTCATCCTCACCCGACCCCAACCCTCTCAGCAAACCTGGGCCGAGGGCCTGAGCCAGTCCCGCTCCTCAGTGGGCAATAAATTGTTTATTACCAACAGCAAACACTGGGATGGGAGAGAGTCCACGTTAAACCACAGCCTGGCCCTGGATGCTTCCAGGGATGGGGCAGGCACAGCCCCTCTGGGAAACCTCTCTTATCCCTCCCTTCCTCCAGCAGAGGGACATCGGGGCCAGGCTGAGCCCCCCAGGGCCATCCAGGGCCACCACACCATCCATAGGTTAATTACAAGGTAATTAACAGAAGTTTTAATGCAAGCCCAGGTTGGGCAGGGCCTCCCAGCGGCTCCTGTGGCTGTGATGGGGTGCAGGGACCTTCAGTCCCTGAGCTGCCCCATCCCAGGGACACCCCGGGATCCCGTTGGGAACAGCAGCTTCCAAGCATTAATTGTGCAGCCCAAGCACTCCCAGCTCCTCGCACGATAATTACGCATTTCACATTTTCATTAACGCCTTAATACTTCCCCTAAATTACCCCAGTTAATTATTGATAACACCCAGCTCCCTCCAGCTCTGGCTTAAACTGGCAGAGAGCAGATCCCGCTTTGTTGTGCTCCACTTCAGCCCAAACATTAGGAACTTTAATTAAATTTACAGTTAATTCTTGCTGACCTTAAGAGAGCACCGTGGGAACGCCAAGCAGTGCCTGCAGGTACAGGACACGGCAGTGGGGGAGCCTTGGAAGGAATTGGGATTTCCAGAGGAGACTGTGTGCCCAGGAGGAGAGATAAAACCCTTTTACCTCTCTATTAAGCTGATAATTTTTTGGTTTTAATTAATAAAAGAACTGGCACTTGAGAGGCATCAGAGCTGGGGTTTCCTACATGGAGACATTCAACACATGAAAATGCTTCCTCGGTTAAGGTAACACACAATAAATTACAGCAGATAAAATGGTGATAAAAATGCAGAAAGCTGCATTAAATAGTGATTAACAGCCACAGCAGGCAGGGAATCAAAGCAGACTTCAAAAACTGGGCCAACATAACTTTCCAGAGTTAATTGGTTCATGATTCCTGATGATTTTTGGAGCAGAACTCCTCCCAGCACCGAGCTGAGAGATCAGGGGATGCACTCTCAGGAGATGAATAAGTCTCCAGCCCAAAGCATCCCTGAGTTGCCACCCACGGCAGCTCCAGGAAGAAAATTAACTCTATGCCAGCCCAGAGCAGGAGAGCAGGACAGGCTCAGCCTGCAGCTCATCCTCCGGAAATGCCGGGCAGAAACTTCCACATGGATACAGGTCCAGTCTGTGCTGGGAGCGCCCCAAAGCCCAGATCAGGCACTGGTGGAAGTGATGGGGTCAGGGGGATGGGTGCT
>VZSE01005083.1:2810-13589 GCA_013398275.1 Promerops cafer
TTAAAAATGTGTGGCTGAAATGGCTAATGGCTATGCACTGAACATTAAGTCTTCATCACTGGACCTTATTAAGAATCTTTTTGATATTTCTTTTTTCTGCAGTCAGTGTGCTTTCATTGACTACCATCTAATAGTTGATATTCTAAACCTGCAGTACAATTTTTATGTAATCTTTTTGGTGGTGTGGTTTTTGTTTCATCTTCTCTGAAATGATCCCTTATCTACCTGAAGCAGACTGCTAAAATTCCTAGGAAATGCACTGTAACTATCTGAATTACATCTTGATCTAGGAATGATGTGCTTCCTGCCAATCTCACTTAGACTTTTTGTGAACACAGATATATGTACAAATACATATTAAAATTATGTAGATTATATTTAGTGTGTTTTTATATAAACATGGAACAACATAACTGTTCAGTTTTTCTGAATTATTATTCTAGGATCAAGACAACCTTTAATCCAACAATCTCAGCCTCCACCTTATTCATCACCTAGAGATGTTCCCCCAGACATATTGTTAGATTCTCCAGAAAGAAAGCAAAAGAAACAAAAGAAAATGAAGTTAGGCAAGGATGAAAAAGACCAGACTGAAAAAGCTGCAATGTATGATATCATTAGCTCTCCTTCCAAGGACTCCACTAAGCTTACATTAAGACTGTCTCGTGTAAGATCTTCGGATATGGACCAGCAGGATGATATGCTTTCTGGTTTGGAAAACAGCAGTGTGTCAGAGGGTGATATTCCTTTTAAGGTGCAGTACCCAGGACAGACTTCTAAAACACCCGTTACTCCACAGGATGTTAACCGCCCATTAAACACTGCTCAGTGTTTGCTGCAGCATGAACAGACAGCTTTCCTTCAGGCACAACAAGTGCCTGTTTTACAACAGAACACTTCAGTTGCTGCAAAACAGCCACAAACTCCTGTGGTACAGACACAGCAACAGGTTTCGCAACAAGGAGCTATAACGTCATATGATGAAGTAGAATTGGATGCATTGGCTGAAATTGAGCGGATAGAACGTGAATCAGCTATTGAAAGGGAGCGATTTTCAAAAGAAGTGCAAGATAAAGGTAAAAGGATTGTGTGTGTGTATACACTATATATATCATAAAAGTATATATATATGCATATAGACCCCATATATAAACTTTCCTGTCATTGTCACATAGTACAATTCTGTTTACTCAGTGTAGGTGGTTCTATGACATTCATCACCATCCCCCTTAAAACAATGAATTGTAATCTCTCATATATACCTTTTTAAAATATCTAGCATTCTTTATTTGGGATCTTAATGGATGGAAAGGAAAGGTCTTGTGTTTCAGAATTCTTTTTAAGCTACCCTTATTTTGAACCATGAGACTGACTGAAATAAAATTGATGTTGTTTATAGTTTCTAAAATCTTATCAGTACCATAATTTAAAATTTGTAATAAGTTTTGGTAGTTAAAGTATTAATTAACTATTTAAGAAAAGTAACTAATTTAAGAAAATACAGGGAAGCTCTTTTATGCCATTTCTATTCGTATCCCAATTTGAACCTTATGAGAAGGAGGTGTTAGACTAAAATCATATCTATTCTTTTAAAGGCACTGTAATGATTGGGTAATATATACTACTATATTGTCTCCAATGTTTGTTCAACTGGATATTCATTATTATGCAGGCTTTCCAAGTTTTAGAGATCTACCATATATCTATATGGTCTCTAGCGTAGAACCAGATAAGCCTGTGAAATATTTGCTCTTCACTTCAGTAGCTGTACTGGTTGTCTTAACTGATTACATTCAATCTGTCAATCTATCCTCTTTGATTTTTTTCCTTTTGTTTTTTTTTTTAAATTTTTCTCTTTTTTCCTACTTTTCTGTTGTTGTTGTTAGCTGGTTTGAAGGTCTTAACCTTCAGAAATATCAAAAGTGGATGCAAACCCACATGTAAATCTTGAAGATGTGGTTTTTAAAGTTGATAGTGATAGGTTAGCATAAGTATTTTTCAGAAGCTTCCTCTGCATTCTGTTTAACTACTTCTAAAAAAAATTATTTTATAGTGTAATGCTAATTTTTTAGATACTCCCAATAAAAATTTGCAGAGTGGAAAACAGCATAAATTCTGATTCTAGAAGTTCAAAGGTAAAAATAGTCTATTTTGGATGTACTTGCATGGAGGCAACTGAATCTACATATGGTTTGGATGTTTAACCAGCAGAGAGTGAACAAGTGTTCTCCCTATTCAAAGATAATTTTTTTTCTGTTTTTAAAGATGCCTGAAGATAGAGAGTGAGAAAGTGGTTGTTGTGTTTGTGTGTGTGTATAAATGTTCTTGTGCAGTTACTTAAAAGGATTAACTTTTTAGGTATTTCTCATTTGATAATTAAATCAAGTCTTGTTAGAAAAACATTGTGAATATACAAAGAAAATGGGTGCTCACCTTAAAAGAAATCTCTACTGCCTTTAATTTTGATTTAATGAAATGATGAAATTGGTTACTTTGCTTATATTTCTACTAATTTTAAGTTTATTTATGGAGAGTTTGTTGTTTGTCTTCTACTACTTAAAATCTACTTTTATATCCCCATACTTTGAGTAGATTCTCCAGCACATTTTAGCTAAGAAGCATCTCAAAAAATGCACTGTATTTTTGATGATGCACAGCAATCTTCAAACACCTAGAGTGAGACTAAAACACTCTTTCTGTTTTGTTCTGGCTTTCAGGAGATATTGAGCATGAGTTGTGAAGTTTGTTAACCATAATTACATAGCCATGGGCAGACTCTGATGTGTTTCTTTTGGGGAAAGAAGTGATTTTTATAGAATGTGATTGATACGTGCGGTCGTGGGTTGGAGACAGACACATGACACAACACCAGTGGGTCATCAGCAAACAGAAATGAGTTTAATATGGCTGCCCCTTTTATAGGGGTTTTGGATTTCCCAGGCTCAGATAGTTGATTGGATGAGAACTCTCCACCCAGCTCTCTGGCCAGTGGTGTATCTGCATCTCAGCTAGAACAGGGTTGGCTGAGGTCTTTGCTTGGGTTTGAATCCAACCTATCCCCACCTTATCCGGGGACTTGTTTTCTTCTAGGTTGGTTGAGTTTAGGGGGCAGCATCAGATCAGCTGCAATGTGATGACATGTGATCTCACCCTTTCACCACTCTTCAATATCCATCTTACCAATTAAGGATTCCAACCTTATGCTTTCCTTCTACCTGTATCCTCTGGCAAGTGTCAGTTCTTCTCGAGTTCCTGCAATTGCTGTGAATCAGGTGCAAGAGTTGTTGCCTTATATTGGGACAAATGACTACCATTTATTCACTGGTAGTAAGTTGCCCCTATGCCAGACAGCAGTTCTTTTCACTTTAGCTGCTGAGTTTTCAGCCGTGAATTAATAATATTGAGTAAAAGGATTTTTAGCAGTCTTGGGACAGATTTCCTGAAAAAATCTTACCTTGGAGAAATATGATTCTTATTTTTTGGTAACACTTTTGCCATTGCTTGTAAGTTTGTACTATGTCTACAAGTTCATACGCTCAGAGATTGTTCTAGTTATAGTAATTTGGTTTGGTGTGACTACAGGAAGAAGCTTCCTCTACTGTTCCTATGGGAATATGTTAGAAAAATATCCAGTAACTCCTAAATGTGCTATTCATTTTTGTCAAGTTGCTTACTGTATTTATGCAAAAGCCTGGCATTTGTGCATTTTAGTACATCTACTGTAACTTCAGATCACATTATGTCAAGAAAAGAGCGTTCTTGTAGCATGCACTCAGTCTAGAACAGGAATGTATAGTGCTAGCTGATGATGTACATAGCAAATCCCTCTAAAGATCTTACTCTAGGTGCTAGCACATGGTAAAATCTGCATGAAAGCATATGCTTTTGAAATGCTTTTGAAAGCATTGCTGCTTTTGTAATTGAGGCATGGGAATACATATTAGTCACACTACACTTTCTGTGTAGGCATGTGTTGTTGTCTTCCATAAATTACTTTGAGTAGAATTGTACTCACAAGTTTTGATAGAAGATTAGTGATCTCTTGTGTCATTGTTTTTAGAATCATAGAACCATAGAATATCCTGAGTTGGCAGGGACCCACAAGGATCATCAAGTCCAACTCCTGGCCCCGCACAAGACACCTCAACGATCCCATCATGTGCCTGAGAGCATTGTCCAAGGGCTTCTTGAACTCTGTCAGGCTTGGCACCATCACCACTTCCCTGGGGAACATGTTCCAGTGCCCGACCACCCTCTGTGTGAAGAACCTTTTCCTGATATCCAACCTAAACCTTCCCTGATGCGCCTCTAGCTGTTCCCTCAGGTCCTGTCACTGGTCACCAGAGATGAGATCAGTGCCTGCCCCTTCTCTTCCCCTTGTGACGAAGTTGTAGGCAGTGATGAGGTCTGACCTCAGTCTCCTCTTCTCCAGGCTGAACAAGCCAAGTGACCGTAGCCGCTCCTCATATGGGTGACATGAAATCTCTGCAGTACTATGCTTCATCAGAGGTTTTCAGATGCTTCTTTTTTAACAGTAAGACTTTGCATGGATATGGCATGTTCTTTCTGAGGTTGGGAACCATTAGTGTGGTGGAACTGTTTATTCCAGAGGAGAGGCAGAGAGATTTTTTTGGGAGGTTTTTGCTAAAATTTATACAACTATTATACTTGCCTAAGGCAATGCTAAGGTTTTGGGGTTTTTTTTAATGCTGAGATGCCTTTATAATGTTTGGTAGAGGTGGGAAATGGAGATTGCAGTCCTTTGGAAATTATAGTACTTTCTGTAATAAATTCCTAATTCTAACAAAACTGTTAAAATATTTAGCTCCCACCAACGTCTCTCAAAGTAGGGAGGCAGTCTCCGTTCCAGAGGTGAAACTAATACCGGGCTTTTCAAAAGTGCTGACTTATTTGAAAAGCATCGTATTTTTCTGGAACCTTATTGTTATGCCTTTGGTTTCTGAAAAAGGAATTCTTAGTGCAAAATTCACTAATGCAAAATCTCTCAGATTTGATCTAATGTCTATTAGATATGCATAAGGAGAGATTTTAGAATATAGACCTTTTGCCTCCATATCTGAGTGCTTTTCAGAGCTCTGTTTTTATTTTATCCTTTTGATCTATTTGGATTTTGGATTAAGTGGATTATATGGTCTTTTCATCATTACAGAGGGGTGTAAAATTTGAAAATTTGGTTTTGTCCTTGTACTCTGTGTAGAAGGGCAAGAATCCATCTCTTCCTGCTTTTTCCATCAAGGAAGTATCTCTGTATTGATTAATTTTGCAAGTAATTTGTCTGTCTGTTAATTAAAGGAATGATTGAAGAGTTTGGAGATCAAGGCACTGAAAGTTACAGTCTAACGCATCTATTATGTTTAATAGCTTCAGAACAAATGAGTCCATGAAACATGATAAGACTCAGGTTTTCAATTCCCATTGCCTCCCCTCACAGTGGCCTCTATACCCTCATCAGATACAAGTTGTTGATCAATGCTAGGTCTTCTTTTTTGAAAGGATGTGTAATATCACAGATAGATCCTTCTATTGTTTATCAAGACTCAGATTATTTGAGTTTAAAAAAAGCAATTCAGAAGGATTAATACAGAAAGGGATTAACTTTTTCCACGAGTCAACAAGAACTAAACCATCTTCTACCTAGGTACATGGGATACTGTTGGGGAATACCGCTACTGCTGATAGCTCGGTGTGCAGCTGCAGTGGGAGATGCAGATTGTGCTCTGGGTGGTGGGAAATGGCCGGAGCCGCAGGCAATGAGCCGTGAACTAGTGCCGACCTTTTGCCTAACAAAGGGCAGGAGGACCTGCAGAGCCAGCCGGGTGACCGGCCACTCAGAGACTCAGCAGGAGCAGATGACTCAGCAGGAAGACCCCAGCCTATCGGGGCACAGACTGTGAGGGTACCAAAGTCCAGGGATTCTTTTGTTGGGGTCCCTTCCCAGAGGCACCAGCTCGAGCTGTTATGATGTCACTGCAACATGATTCAATTACTCAAAGGAACCAGGTGTCTGGGACTCTGCTGCGGGAAGCCTGGGGCCAAGCCGGTGAGGGAAACTTGTCTGACTGTGTTGTGGTAGGGAGTTAAACGGGGCACCTGTTGGTTAACTGAAGTTGCCTGCCGTAAAGGGACTTCAGTCCCAGCAGTGAGTCTCTAGTGGTGAGTGTAACTCCCAGAGTGGCTCCCAAATGGTCAGACAGGAAAGTTATCTTAACAGTACCTTCTAAAGAAATTAGAAATAATGAAGCTTCATGCACACTTTCTTCTAATCACTGTCAGTAGTCACATTTTTGTTTATAGTCAAGTAATTCAAAACTAGTCAGTCACTTTGTCTAAACCTTTCCCAGAACATTACATTAAGTTCTTCTTGTTAATTAAAATTTAGATCTATTACTTAATTAATTACCTTAGGTTCAAGGTTTCTACCTCAAGGTCTTTCATGCTTTTCTAAAACTCCCAAATACTGTGAATCAAAAATATTTAAGATATTGATGTTAAAAGGAGCTCTGAGTCTTCTAGAAAGAGGAAAGGGAAGATAATCTTGAAAATTACTTGAAAAAACAGAAAGCTACCCATCTCTTTTTCAGATACTCTTTTTCAAATTGTTTTAGTTTTTTATTTGGATTTGGTAAATTTTAATTTGAGCTCTTCCATACATAGTATTGTGTGCTCATTGTTAGATTTTAGGCTACTTCAAAGACCCTTTACATGATGCAGCTGTCTTAGCAGATTAAGGCACTGTTTTCTGGTGTTTGCAAGAAAAATCATGAAATCATTCATCACTTACCATTTAATTGTGAGGCTAATATATGTTTTTTAAACTTAAAAGGATTAGAAGCATTTTTTAAATGAGACAAACTTACTCTTTTTTTTTGGTTTTTTCCCCCTATATATTTTACCTTTGAGGATCCATTTTACCTACTTTGGAATTTTACTGTAGATCCTTTGATTAGGGAGAAGTGAAGCTGTAATAACTTTATTTCCAATAATTGGATCACTTAAGGGGCATTTGGATGCCTGCTGTGGGCCCTTCTTTTTTTAGTTCATTCCAAGCCCATAGCAGCAGACACACCCATCCCAAGAGTGTGAATCTGCCGGAGCAAAACTCAAAACTACATTATAGGTAAGTAAACTTTTTCTCTTACCTTTAAAGTTCTTATTCAGCTCCTTTCCCTTTCTCCCCATTACCCATCTCCCCCCAAAAGTCCCACAAAAAAGAGATAGAAGAACACTATCAAGAATTAATAGTTTGTTTACATTTAATTTTATGTAGCCAATGAATGAAATGACAGAACATGTAATTATAGCCAGTATATTACCATTCATTTTCAAAAATATGTTATAGGGGGGTAATTTACTTTAAAATAGAGATATGAGTGTAGTCATTTGTATAGTAATCTTGCTGAAGATTACAGTTAATACCAGAACATTAAATGAGACAGTGTAAAATACAAATGATTATGTCTCTGTGTAGTAGGACTGTGTGACAATTGGATACCATGTATTTTGTGTATACAAACTTTCATTAGGTCGGCATTTTGTAGTGTTATGTAATAGATGAAACTGGCACCCAATGTAGCTTTCCCAAGAAAAAGCAGATTTGCAAAATCCCGTTCCTATAGATGAAAGACTTTTTTATGTTCAGATGTGTTTTAAGAAAAGTAAGGGGAAGAAATTTCTCTTCTATCTAGAGAAATTGCAATGAAGTGCTGCAGTGATTCCAACTATCTAGGGAAAGTTGCTTTCTTTTCTATTTTTTTAAGGATGTACTACTGAAAAGCACTTTTTTTGAAAAGAAAAGGCATATTTTTTAATGGTGTTTACTTTCCTTTCGTGCTCTTGTGTAACATGAAAGTGAATTCCCACATTTATCCAGGTTGTGCTTTACGTAGGGTAGTGCAAAAACCTGCTCTTGTAAGGAGGTGTAGAAAATAACTAAAACTCAATTTAGTAAGAAGTGTATTTTTTTTATTTATAGCATGAACGAAGATGAGAATTAAGCATAATATACATGTAGCGTATGCCCTTGATTGTACCTCTTAAATGGATGGGAGGATTTATAATATTACTTACCCAGTAATGACTTTATTTTGTTCTGAGGCAGTCACTTCTCTATAATGGATTTAAATTTTGATAAAGAACAGCATGTATAATTAACAAAGCTTATTAACAGTTTAAGCCCAGCATTTCTGTAGCTCACAGTCACTAAGTTCACTCCAACATCAACCTAAGATGATGACACAGACTTTTTTTCATTATCATCCTATATAAATGTTACTGGATCTCTTTAATTGAAAATACTTTTGAATGCAAAGTATAATGTCAGAATAAAATCAGGATCTGGAAGCGAGGTTAAAAGTGTTCATCAATAAATTTTAAAGTAATTTCCTTATTTCTAAAGTTTGTTGTTCCTACAAATGAATTTGAAACTGATTGGAAATGTTAATCTGTATGTGATACATGAAATAATTATTCTTCATTAAGTCTACTGTTAGTGTGTTGCCTTTTTCTTGTGAAGTTAGGTGCTGCATTATGTATTTCAAAAGTATTCACACTTCAGGTTTTTCTCAGATTTTTTAACAATTGAGTTTACAAAACTATAATTCTTCACAAAACAATCACATGGATAAAACCCTGAATTTGTTTCAGAAAAATCTCTCTCATAGATAAATTGATATCATATTGTTTATAAAAACAATTCAGAGAGGTTAAATTACAGCTTACAGTCTTTAAAGAAGTGGAGATGCTTGATTATAATTTGCTGTAGTTCAATTCTTGTTATTATCTAGTGTAGTATTTCTTTTGTATTAATATAGTTGTCAGGGAATAATGATTTACCAAACATTCTTAAGCAGAAAAATTCATAAGATCATATTTCATCCTCCAGTTATGCTGATTACATTATTGCCATATTTAAGAAAACAAACAGAACTTTACCAAAATGAACATTATGAATTGTGCTACACCCTAAGGCATGTCAGAGATTCCTGTAGTCCTTTTAGAGGTTTTGTTTTTGGTTTGGTTTGGGGTTGTTTTATTTCCTGAATGAGTTTGGACATCCCTCTTGATGGACTTCTTTTTTGCATAGTGACCAGAAGTTTGATAAAGTCCCTTGACAGATTGCTAAAAATTATCAGCTGTTTCTGTTCAGATTCTTGGAAATTCCTTCCTCTGAACTGCAGCAGCTAGAAGCCCTCTGGTCTCTACTTTGGAGCCGTTGATATTATGTTTGTTCTATAAAGCTTCCTATACCAGGTTCATGACTTTACTTTCTTAGTTTCTTCTTTAAGGGAGCCAGAAGTGAGACTAAAATTTTTGACTTATGTTTGCTGAGTTTCTCCTTCAAGGGTGCCAAAATATGTGTTAGTTTGAAAACAAACCAGTGGGAGACTCTAAGTCAGAACTATAATTTAATAGGAAAATTAAGATAAAGGCAGAAAACACTGGCCTAAACTGTCAGAGTCAGGATACAACCTGACACCTTGTTGGTCAGGGTGGTGGTAGCAGTCCGATTAAATGGTGACTGCGGTCCTGTTGAAGTGATAGATGTGGTTCTGTTGAAGCGGTGATCCTGTAGAAGGGTCTGGTCTTCCTCTGAATGTCCAGTGGTGGTTCTGTAGCTCTTGTGTTCTGGGAATCCAGTAGGTAGGGCTGTCTGTGGTGTTCCAAAACCTCAGGTTATATCCAGGTAGGAATGCTTGGTTCCTCTCCCTGGGCGGAGCATCTCACAATGGGATGATGTAATTTATGAGTCATGCAGTGAGGCTTGATGGCCCATTAGCAGAAGATATCCCCTGGAGGGAGTTATCAGGGATGAGTCATGGAAGAGATAAAGAACACTGCTCCACCTGTTTTTAACAGCTTATGAAAATGGTGATAGAAAACATACTTCTAGTTTCATCTTACATTGTCACCTAAGACATTATCCACCTCTTATTGTATTACCATCTACATCATACCCAAATCAATACCCTCTTTAAATTCAACTTCTATATATATATACACAATAAAACTTTACACACAGTTCTCACTTAAAATTAGGACTCCTTGTGATACACAGCAGGTTTCCTCATCTTCCTGCATTACCCACCAAGTGTAACCAGGTCCTTGAGCGAAAACAATCCCACAGATGGGTTTGCCTTTGCCTGAGGTGGGAACAGTCATTTTTAAAATACTTCTTATGTGTACCACAGGGACTTTATCTCCGTCCACTGAGTGCAATGGTTCAGACTGGGCAGGACCAGCTGGATTGATGGAGCCTTGTGTGTTGACTATCCAGGTGGCTTTTGCTAAATTCACTTTCCAATTTTTGAAGGTCCCCCCGCCAAGTGCCTTTAGGGTGGTCTTTAGTAGTCTGTTGCACTGTTCAGCTTTCCTGACAGCTGGTGCATGATAGGGGATATGCTATATCCATTCGATACCATGTTCTCTGGCCCAGGTTTTTCTAAGGCTGTTCTTGAAATGGGTCCAGTTGTCCAACTTGATTCTCTCAGGGGTGCCATGTCTCTACAGAACTTGCTTTTCCAGGCCCAAGATGGTGTTCCGGGCAGTAGCGTGAGGCACCGGGTAGGTCTACAACCATCCATTGGTGGCTTCCACTATGGTCAGCACGTAGTGCTTGCCTTGGCGGGTTTGGGGAAGGGTGATGTAGTCAATTTGCCATGCTTATCCATACCTGTACTTTGACTATCGTCCACCATACCACAGAGGCTTCTCCCGCTTGGCCTGTTTGACTGCAGTGCATGTCTCACAGCCGTGGATGAC
>VZSE01005087.1:0-131588 GCA_013398275.1 Promerops cafer
CACTTCACTCATTTCCTCTTTTAATAGGTGGCCAGTAAACCACTGGTATAGGAGACAATACAAGAGAGGCTCCAGGCAGCTTTGTGTGAATGCTGTTAATTATAGCAGAGTTCTTATTGCATTCGTAAAAGTTCATGGGTGAGAGAAAGCCATGCTTAGAGCTGCTCAGCTTCAGCTCATAAGCAAACCTGCTTCCGATTTGGTTCTGGTTACAAAGTATTTTATAGTTTCTTTTTCTGAGCATCTTAGAACATGAAAACCAATCAGCCTCATACACAATACCTTTACCATTATCTATAGCCTACGAAAATTAGTATCATTACCATATTATACTCTTTATTATCCAATTACTTCGAGTTAGTATGTTAAATCTTAAACTTCAAGTTAATTCTATACTTTCTTGAAATGGAAAATTCTCAGACTTTTTGCCTACATGTTACTTTGGCCTGTTTATTTGTCTGAGAGATCTTCTGCTTTCCTAAGATGTTTTTCTGCATCTCTTTCATTTGTAGTCAAACATATTCTTTGCTCTAACCATAAAACCACCTTCCAACTATACTTAACTTTTATCTTTTCGGTTTGTTCAGCAATTCTTAAAACATCTCTTAGCCTTCTATATCAAAACTTGCTTCCATCTCAAGTTCTGTTTTAGCTTCTTCATCAAAACTTGCTTCCATCTCAATCCCCGTTTCAGCTGCTACGTTCAGAGAGCCCTCTGCTAGACATACATATTTGCAAGACCTTCCTTCAAGTTTTCATCTATCCCAACACACTGGTCTCTCAGTTCTCTGTGCCACTGGTGGAACATGAGTTGCTCTTTCCTTTGGCTGAGTAATGGTTTTAATGGCAGTCTGAAAGCTGTGTGCGAGGAGGAAATCTCTCAGGTTGCCCTTTCCCTCAGCATCACTTCCCAGTACTGCAGAAGAATGAAAGTATGAAAACATTCACCCCACTTTAGTTCTGGACATAAGCTGCCCTTTTAATGGAGTCAAGCACTGGTGGCAATTTCTGCCCTGATGCTCCAAAGCTTCTAGGAACCAATTTCCTTGATTATAGTGTGACAGATTAAATAGTTGAGGAGTCCAGGGCATTTCACTGGAGAGAAAACACATTCCTGTTTGCTGTTAGACGCAGAGATCCTCAAGAGACTCAAGATCACTACTTTGTGACCTGTTCCACCTGTGCTAACAAAAGCAAACTAGAAAAACAACCAGGAATTTGCATAATTAATGTAGATTAAGGAGGGAAAGGATTACAGCTGCATTCTCAGATTCCATATTTTTGGAATTTGCTCTTCTAAGTCTTACTGAAACTTTCATTCTGAACCTAGTGTCTTAAAATCCCATTATACTTCACTTGTCAGGACAAGTCACTGAGACCTAAGAGTAGAGCTTGACAGGGTGATCACATCGATCATAAAACCTCACATCAATCGTATTTTTAATAAAAAGCATTATACTCCAACAAAATCACTACCAGTTTTCATCAAAGCATTGAAAAGTCCAAGTTCAGCACCTCATTGCTTGACAACTGAAAGACTGAAAAGATCTATTTGCAGCTAGAATGTTTTGATTTGCAGGTTATTGGTTTTCCATCTGAAAGTCCCTTCAGCAATTTGTAAAGATCCCTTCTACCAGACTTTTCTTTCCCAAAGAAGAATTGAGTACTTATCACTCTGATACCCTGCCTTTTCCTCCCGTGCCCTTAACAGAAAGATGGTGCCAAAGCACCTTCAGAAGTACCTGTAGCTCCTGTGACTGCAGTGATGGTGAGAAGGACAACGGTGCAAATGCTCTTCCTGACAACTTTCAAAGTAGCTCTTGCTTTTGTGGGTGAGAAGGATTTCTTGCACCCTCCATCTCGCTCCCCAGCATTCCCTGCCAGTGATCCTGAAGCCAGAGTCACTGCTCTTCCTCTGCTCCTGAGAGCTCCACAGTGCAGTTATGAAGAGCTGGTTCTTCTTCCTAGCGTGAGGCTTTCTCTAATGAGAATTGGTGAGCAGAGAGGAAGTGGTATTTATATTTTCACTCTTCCCGGTGGCCTTCCGGCCCACTGTCCCCAGTGTTATTGTGGGACGACAAAGTCTATAGCACAACTTGCACAAAGCCTAACCAGTGTGATTTTTCATGTTTGGCTTGGATCTTGCTGTTACCAGAATTTTTAACACAAGGCTCTCATCTACATTTGGCAGGATTATTGGCACAGATCAATTATGACATCGGGCAGCTCAAGCTAGGGACCAGGAACAAAGATACCCCTGGGCAATTACACCCTTACAATCTGATTCCCCATCCCTCACATGCCAATCCAGACCCACAGCAATATTAAGGTCTGGGATCTTCTCACTCTTCACTGGCTCTCTGTTCCATTACCAACATGCTACATGGTCATCTTCACATTCTTCTAGGTCAGTGTTGGTGGGGGTTTGGGTTGGCCCCATAGTCCTTGTTGTAATATGGCTGTTACAGTTCATAGCATAGAATCGTGGAACCAATTAGGTTGGACAAGACCTCCAATATCATTGAGTCCAGCCTGTGACTGATCACTGCCTTCTCAGCTACACCATGGCACTGACTGCCATGTCCCGTGGTTTCTTCAACACCTCCAGGGACTGTGACTCCACCACTTTCCTGGACAGTCCAATTCAGTGTCTAATCACCCTTTCTGTGAAGAAAGTCTTCGTGATGTCCAACAGGAACCTCCTGTGGCACAGATTGAGGCTATGTCCTCTTGTCCTGTGGCTTCTTGCCTGGGAGAAGAGGCCAATCCCCACCTGGCAACAACCTCATTTCACACAGTTAAAGAGTGTGATAAGGTCACCCCGAATGTTTTCTTCTCCAGGTTAAACAACCCCAGCTCCCTCAGCCACTCCTCACAGGACTTACTCTCCAGACCCTTCACCAGCTTCCCTGCCCTGCTCTGGACACACTCCTGCACCCGATCTATGGGCTGGCCACTCTTGCTATTAATATTAAAGTAATATTTAAGCTCCTAGGTTAACCTGTTGTAACTACCATGAATATTCAGATTATTATCTCCAAGTTTCACTACAATCCATCTTTGATTTACACAACATATTTGTATAGTTCAGATAAAGCTCAATTTGCAGCCTAACAACTCTGTTTATTTCAAGCAAACATCCATTTCAAATAACATAAAATTTACAACACTCACAGAAAGAATTTTATCATCGAGAATTAGGGGAAGGTTATTTTTAGTTAACCACTTAAAGGATACTCAACATATTAAAAACAAAATCTCTTGAAAAAAATTTCTCATTCTGCCCTCTCTGTCCTTCCCCACATATGTAATAGACAAAAACATTTTCTCTAAAAGGCACTGGCAATCACTTCTCCCCTACAGCGAGGGAGGGTAGATAGGTATGATGTATATTTATATTACAGCTCTTTTCCTCTGATAGCAGTACACCTACAGTTAGACAAGGCTGCTTTTTTTTGCACCACTGTTTTGTTTCTCAATATATTCTGGTCCTATATTCCCCCACATACACACACAAGTGAACATTGAGCTGTAGGATTTTCTGTAGAGACAGAAGAATGCCTTAATTTATGCAAGATTCCTAAAGGCCTTTCCCTAAGCTACTACTGTCCATCTTCCCATGTGATTAAGACTCCTGCCTTATACTAGCAAAGACAGCTTTCCTAGATGTAAGATGAACCTCCCTGGAAATTAATGTACTGAATTTATTTTTATCAGAAAAATATTCGCCTCCTCACACTCTGAAGCCACCAAGCTGAAATGAGTTGATGATATTTGACTGTGCTGGGTGCTATTTAACTGAGAGGAGACATAGCATCCATAAATGACTCCAAGAAAAAGCTGGGTGAGTCCAAAGAGAAAGTTAGGCAACCTTTGTTTACACTTCTTATGAAAAGACAACAGCAGCAATATAATGAAATCCTCATCTCTGATGTCTTGTTGCTTCAGTTATACTTTTCAAAAAGTCACTCTGTCAATTAATCTCAGATAGCAACCTGCACCTTGGTCAACACAGCTTCGGCTTCAGCGCTGTGTGGTTTAGCAGTGAAGTGCAACAACCATTACTCAGGTTTCAAGGCAGGTCCAAGATGCAAAGATCACATGTAGATCCCTGTGGTGTGAGACATACCATTGTTTCAACCATACAGTCTGTGGGTAAGGTAGTTCAGAACTAACTGGCAGAGGCAGTGTGAAATAATGGTCCAAGTCAAGAAAATCAGAAGATTTTAAGGTTCTAACCACTGGGGATTTAATCAGGAGCAACAGACCCAGGCATCTGGAGAATACAGGGTCATTTTAGAATCTAAGGCAGGAAAAGAACTGATAAACGGGGACAATTCCCCACAAAATGGGATGCAACCTAGTCCAGTTACTTTGGGGAAAAGCCTAACGGTTTTGAGTCTGGGGCTTTTTGCTAAAGATTCTGCCTCATCTCTGATATTTAAAGTGATGGCTAGAAAATCATGCTGGTATTTCTTTAATTAGCCTTTGGGGATCTGAGTCTCTGCATTACAGTCTGGCCACAACACAGCAACTTACTGCATGACTGTGGACAGTGGAAAGGTTGTTCGTGGGTGATTTGGCAGGAGGAGGACCGGTGACAGTTTTTGGGTTTTGGAAGCCCAAACTCTCAGTCTGACACTAAAACTGGAGCCAGACAGCATGGCAGTATTGTGTCAAGAGGACCACTGCTGTGCCCCAGGCAGCGGATCCAAGCAGCTGTGCTGCTGGACCTGGCTGTTCTCCAACCACCTCCAGCACAGCCCTGGAGCTGGTTTTAAGTGTCCTTCCCTGTTAGATTGTTTCTGTCTCAGCTCAGAAGGCTTCTGCGTTCTGAGACCCTGTTTTAGTTGAATTCATAGCTCACAATCACCATGAACGACTGCATGACATCCTGTTTCCTTTATGTTGTTTCTGGCTCTGGATGTATATCACACCTCCAGCAGAGTGACTTAGCCTACCCCTGCACCCCCATAACAGACATAACAAATTCTGGTTTTAGCTGCCCTCCTGGACATTTCAGAGCAAGTTGCTAATGGTCATCAGTGGTTCAGCCCCCAAGAAAGCAGAGTTTTGCTAAGACTGCCTTTATGCTGCTGCTGCTGCTGTTTCTGCTGCTATGAGGGTTTTTGTCAGGACCCATGTTATAGCTGCGCTTTCTTCTCCATCTCCTGCTCAAAGCAAGCAACAGCACTAACCTTCAAGAGTTCTTTTTGTTTTCACTTAACAGTCAAAAACCCCAAAACATTTAACTTTCAGAGATGTTCATTGTTTTTTTTTCCTAGTATTGATGCTGTAAGTTTGGGTCCAGGAGAAAAAAAAATCCATCAAATTTAACACAGATATTGAAAACAGAATTTCAGTTCTGTAAAACCAGTGGAAACGACTCTTCAGCTGTGGCTAGCAGTGTTAGCTGCCACATGAACAGTAATGACTCTCTCTTTTATTACTTTACTATAGAACCTTAAAAAAAACCTTTTCCACTAATGCGTATGAGTATTTTAATTTTTTTAACTATTTTTTGTTAGTCTCAGAATATCCAGTCCTTGAGACATCTCTGGCTTTGAATTCCTTCTTGGGACTAGAGACACTTCTTCCTGCCCCCAATTGCATAGTTTGCATAGAGGAAAATGCAGAGCTTCTTAGCATTTTATACAAATAATTTAGCCTTTAAAACTCCATATCCTAGTAACTCTAGTTCCTAAACCACCTTCCAAGTGAAAAGAAGATAAGATGTACTTTAAGGGGAAACACAGATTCAGACACACTCAGTAGTGCTGCTAATGTCACAAAAGAAAGCAGGCAGGCTGTTGTGTTCACCCTGTCCTTTCCAGCATGCTTCCTGGTCCACATTTCTCTGGGTGGAAATGAAACTCAAGACCTCAGCTGGTTTTGGTTCACAGGACCTGAACCAACCGTCCCAAATGCACCTCACTGCTCTCCCAGAGCTCCATCTCCAGCTGGTCTCACAGCTACTCTTCTCCGACAGATATCTGAAAGGAATGATGGTTTGATCTGTCTCACAATGTTGGTATAGACAAGATCAGACCAGACAAGACAACTGGGGTTGCCACTTCTTCCCACTCCATGCTCTTGACTATTGTTTGGGATTTAGGTCAGTGTCAATGGTTACAGATCCCTCTTTCAAACTCCAGAGGAATGATTGTCAGAGTTTTTAATGTGGACTAAATTACTTTTGTAGTAATTCCCTAACATTTGAACTACATAACCAGTAACTGAAAAGAGACATCTGCTGCCACAGACATGAGCCATAGGCAATGTCAGTGTAAACGCCTGATGTTTAGAAATAACATGCACAATAGAAAGCACAGTCTTTCAGGGGAGATACAAAGCAGGCTTAAATGTTGGTAATTTACCAGCTCTGTCCACAGTAACCCGTCATTTTCCATCTTCGTACAGTCTGCCCCAGAGAACCCAGACTGCAGTTTGGTCCAAAAAAAAACCCCACCACCTTCTACTGAAATGTACAGTTCCAGTCGCCAGGTTTTAGATGTGGTTTTATTGGATGCTCTCTGCTATAATTAGAAGTATTCAAAAGGTCCTATACCACCTTAATTTGTTCCTGCCACCTATGTCATCACATTAAAAAGAGACCTAATCAGTGGCTGGCACCCTGGCCAGTGAACTGGGCACCTCTGTTCCCATCATCACACCTGCAGATGATGTGTTAAATGGGCCGATCAGTTTCTCTGCTGCCTTCCCTCCAGCATCTGGCTGGCTGTTCTGGGGGTAATGTGCTGCAGAATGTGTGCCTGGCAGGGGTAACTATTCCAGGGTACTTTGAAGCAGGCTAGTCTGCTGCCTGCAGCTGTGAGCTGTGTGGGACTCTGAGGCAAAAGTAGCTAAAAGCACTTGTTCTGCTTCATGTGTCAGAGTTTGGCATAGAAATGGGGAAATCTGCCTCCTGGTGTGGTTATGAATATCTCTCTCTCTGGCCAGTGTGTTTTTTCTGTTAATAGATTCACCATAGATTTCAATTCAAACAGGTTGCTGCTTTAGTACCCCTAAAAAAAGGATTAGTGGTCTTCCTGATATAATTCTTGAAAGGTTTTGCCTTTTTTTTCTTCATTTATAAGTATTTGTGCCATAGGCAGTGACAGGAGAGAGGCCTGCCCTGTAGGTTCCAAACTGGTTTGGAGCCAACTAAAAGTCATCTGTAGATTTATTTGGGAGCACTCTTCTAAGTATGCATGTAGCAGCCAGTGATTGTGGTCTGTGCTGAGCTACGCACATTTGAGCTCTGTCTTGCTGTGAAACAAAGCAGGTTTTAAGAGGACTTAATTTACAGGACTGAGGTAGAATACAGGTTTTTTTCCCTAGGTTTACACCATTAACCTCTCACTGTTAACCACTTTCACTGATCATAAATTTGAGAAGCAGCTTATGGATTTCAGTAGAAGTTTGTCTTACTACAAAATATTCAGAGCTATCTCTGAGAAATATGTATGTTGTTGGCTGCCCTTTTCTTAAGGGATCAAAGTTCTCTCCCTATAGCTTTGTAACTGAGCTCAATACAAAAAAAAAGTAGGATGTAGCCTCTGTTATCTTCTAATGGTCAGACTTACAGGGCTTTAAATAGAAGGCTGTGACTACAGAAGAAAAAGGGGTCTCTGTCTCAAAGGAAAGGCATCCACAGGATGTCCAGGCTGGCCTGAGTGTAAGGTTGAACATCAGGATATTTTCATGTAGTACTTTTATAAAGATACTGATAAAGTTGCCTTTCATTTGATGGTGTTAAAATTGCAGTACTTTGAAGCTGCAATGTTTCAAGGACATACATTTATTTCTGTGGTTTTACAGCCCTATGAACTGTAGTCATGAAGGAGAACAACGTATAAAGCTTTATATGGTTTTTTTAGTAGGAAAACAGCACTCTGATACATATCAATTAAGTAGTAAAACTTCAGGGGTCTTCTTACTATAGCGTGGACACAGGTTTTAACAGTTTTGTGGTTGCTTTGGGTTTATCTTATTCAAAATAGAACTGGCCTCTTCATAGTTCTCCTTGAAGAAATGTTGCTTTGGAGTTTTTTTCCTGAAATAACTTAATTTTTTTACTTATCAGATGAGCACTTGGAAAACTGGTGGCTTCAGCCGGGAGGTGGATGGTGCTATAGGACAGGGCTGCTTTGCTCCACTCCCTGGCCAAACAGGACATCAGCACATGGAACCCTCAGCAGCTCCACAGTGTGGCTGGGCTTGGCCTGAGAACACACATAAGACACCGAGCTGAAGAGATGACACAAAGCTGGGGGGAGCTGTTGACTCGCTCCCTCAGAGGCCCTGCAGAGACCTCGATAAAGTCAAGGACTAGGCAATCACCAACCATATGAAGTTCAACAAGGGAAAGTGCCAGATTTTGTACCTCAGATGGGGCAACCCTGGATGTACAGACAGACTGGAGAATGAGATGCTGGAAAGCAGCACCATGGAAAGGGACCTGGGGGTCCTGGTCCATGGAAAGTTGAACCTGAGTCAACAGTGCCCTGGAGCCAGGAGGGACAACCCTGTCCTGGGGGCATCAGGCACAGCATCACAGCCAGGCAAGGCAGGGGACTGTCCTGCTCTGCTCTGAGCTGGGGCAGCCTCACCTTGAATATTGTGTATAGTTTTGGACACAACATAAGAAGGGTATAAAGGTATTAGAGAGCGTCCAAAGTAGGGTAACGAGGATGGAGGAGGGCCTTGAGGGGAAGCTGTATGAGAAGCAGCTGAGGTCACTTGGTCTGTTCAGCGTTGAGGAGACTGAGGGAGACCTCATCGCAGTCTAGAACTTCCTCGTGAATGGGAGGGGCAGGCACTGATCTCTTCTCTGTGGTGATCAGTGACAGGACCCGAGGGAACGGCCTGAAGTTGTGTCAGGGGAGGTTTAGGTTGGATATCAGGAAAAGGTTCTTCATCCAGAGGGTGGCTGGGCCCTGGAACAGGCTCCCCAGAGAAGTGGTCACAGCACCAAGCCTGACAGAGTTCAGGAAGTGTTTGGACAATGCTCTCAGACACATGGTGTGATTTGGGGATGGTGCTGTGCAGGGCCAGGAGTTGGGCTTGATGATCCTTGGGAGTCCCTTCCAACTCAGCACATTCTGTGATTCTATACACAGCCGAGCCTGGGCAGCGCCCGCGGCGCTCGGGCACCGATGCGCACGGCGAGCACACAGGCCGTACCGGGCCGTGACAGCCCGGGTTGGGTGGGGGCAGCCGCGGCACCGCCCCTCTGTCCCGCCCCGTTGTCCCGCCCCGCTGTCCTGCCCGCCACCTTCCGGGGCCGGCCGGGTCCTGCTCGTAGCCTCCGTGATGCTGCTGCCCGGGGTGGGTGGTGCTGCGGGCCGGGCCTCGCCGCCGCTGGCCGCCCTGTCCCAAGTGCTGCGGCTGGAGCGGAGCCGCCGAACCGCGATCGTATTCCCGCTGCAGAAGCTGGAGCGGTACCTGGCGCCCGGCACCGACACGGCGCGGTTCCGCCTCTTCCAGCCCGGGCTGGCCGCCCTGCAGCGCGCCGAGGCGCTCTTCAGGTCCGACCGCGGGCACCCCATCGACTACGTGAGCTCCGCCGTGCGCATGGACCATGCCCCGCCGCCGGCCCTGCCCGAGGTCAGGCCAGCGCTGCCCCCGCGCCCCTCGGCCGGCACCGTGCCGGGACAGCGGCTTCTCCCGGGCCGCGCCGGGCTGGGCTGGGCTGGGCTGCGCGGGTAGAGGGCTGGTGGAGTGGTTGTGCGCTCGGTCAGAGAGCTGCGCAGTATGTGGGGCACTTACCGCTGCTTTTTAAAAAGTCGTTTATTTTTTGTTGTTGTTTCCCGTTGTGCAACTCGGCAGCCTGACATGTCCGTGGCACAGGACACCGCTGTCCCTGGCCGCTGGCAGCACGGGCTGGGAAATGACCAGCACTGGCTGCAGCGAGAGGTGGGCAGGTGTAGATGTGCCCTCTCTGCCTCTCCCCCTGCAGGTGTGCTTCATCGGCCGAAGCAATGTGGGGAAATCATCTTTAATCCGGGCCTTGTTTTCACTGGCTCCAGAAGTGGAAGTTAGAGTGTCAAAAACTCCCGTGAGTGACGTTTTTAACTTCCCTCCCTTTGGGTCATAAGCTGGTACCAGTCCAGAGGATAGGACTGAGAGGAATGGGAGGGAACAAGCTCTTGAGTAGCCTGAAATGACAGAAAGTGCCAGCTCTGGTGGCCATCCTCATGGCTGGCACTGGCCTTGCTCTAGCTCAGGAAGAGGCAGAAGGAGCCCAGCCCAGCTCTTCAGCCACATGAAGGAGCTGCACAACCTGAGCAGGTGTGCTGTAAAGCCCTTTGAGAAGAACCAAGCTCAGAGACCCATTAAGGTATTTTTAGTCTGTTTCATGGATAGAGCCATGTAGGATTGGAGCCTAGGAGACTGGGCAGTTTAAAGCACTCTGCAGGGGGCAGGGGTCTGGTGTAGAGATGTTTTGCTGAGCATCTCCTAGTACATTGCTTAAAGCAGCTTTTTTATAAATTACCCCTGTGCTTCATCTTGCCTAAATCCTCTCTTCAGGGCCACACCAAGAAGATGAATTTCTTCAAAGTAGGGAAGTACTTTACTCTGGTGGATATGCCAGGATACGGCTATCGTGCCCCGCAGGACTTTGTTGAGATGGTGGAGGCCTATCTGCAGGAACGACACAAGTAAGGGACCTACCTGTACCTCACAGCACAGGGAAAGCCAGACAGACACCCCTATACAGTGTCATGTAAGGAGGGGAGAAAATGCAGAGGGGTAGCTGCTTTCCATCCATTAGTTCTGACATCATTTCCCTGGAAGCGTCACTCATTCATGCTCAGACAGATCAAAACAGCAGGAAAGATTGAGGTGCTACTCCATGCTGACCCTCAGTTTCCATGTATGGCTTTTCTTGGCTCTTCCTATCCCCAGATCCCATGTTACTTGTTTTTGCCTATGAATTTGGAAGTAGCAGAGCAGGCATGAAATAATGGTGGCAATTACTGTTGCTTGTATTTCTGGCAGCTTGAAGAGGACTTTCCTGTTAGTTGATGGCGTAGCTGGACTCCAGAAAACAGATTACATTGCAGTAGAGATGCTGGAAGAGTTTGGGATTCCTTATGTGGTAGGCAATGCTCCATTTTTGGGTTGGTTATAAGGTACAGGTAACCTATAAAAGTGTGTGCTCTCTACCTTATGCAAATTGACCTACCTAAGCAGTAACCCCACAGCCTTTATTGTTAATAAAACAGGTTTAAAATGTGTTGAGGGAGACAAGTGGGATTTAACAGGGTTTTTTGTGTGGTTTATTAAATAGATATGTTTTTATTCAGTACTCAGCTTGAGCAGCTTGAAAAGGCCCACCCTTATGCAGGCCATAGAAATGTTTTGGTGAACTGTGTTAGAGCATTTATTCCCCTAGATATGACCAGAGCTTTCAGACTGCTTTGTAAGATGGTCTAGGACTCTTACAGATGATCCAGGTTAACAGCAAAATAATCCTTCTTCTTTGAATCCTCCCTTTCTGGATCCATGCAGATGGTGTTAACAAAAATTGACCGAGCTTCCAGGGGAGTATTGTTAAAGAACGTACTGGAGATCCAGGAGTTTGTAAAAGAGAGCACTCAGGGATGCTTTCCTCAGCTGTTCCTGGTCAGGTAAAGCTCCTCCACTGCTGCTGTTTCCTTTCTGGTGATGAGTTCAGTAAGATACCTAAAACAAGTCTGTCTGCTCTAGAGGCAGCACCTCTCTGTGCCCCAAGGCTAGAGGGTGGGTTGCTGATGGGGAAATGTCCCTTGCCTTCTTTCCCCCTTCTCTGCAAGTGAGTGAAGTTTGTTTCCAGGGGTGCTTTTTCCTTTGGCCTTTCTCAAAGCAGGGCAGCAGTTCTGAGCTGCATGGTAGCAGGCTTTGCCATTTTATTTGGAGTTCTGGTAACAGTAAGAGCTGGAATTGTTGGATTACATAGCCAAAGTGCAGGCTCTTCCCAAGGTGTACTGTGGGACATGTAACTGAACACAGCCAGTGGATGTTTGCCTTTATTACTCCAAGACACAGAAATACCTGGCACTGAACATCTATGCCTCTGCTTCCACAGTTCTGTGGAGTTCTCAGGGGTTCACTTGCTCAGGTGTTTCGTAGCCCATGTTACTGGAAACCTGCCCACTGTAGAAGCCAGCTGAAAAGACCTGCTGATCTGCTTGGCTCATCAGGAACAAAAGGTACCAAAAACAGAGGTCTGGGTTTTTTGTTGTAAATGACCCAAGTTACTATATGGCATTTTTGAATAAATTGGTATTTATAAAGCTAAATTTTTTCTTCATTAAGTTCATCAGTTCAGGAAGTTTGCAGTGTGAATTAATCCAGGTTACTATAAAACTGTTTCATAAAACCTATGTGATTGTGCTAAGGAGAAAAAAAGTAGGGAACCTCCATAGAGAAGAGAAGTTTTAATACAGCATTTCCTCTCCCTGCACTGAAATGTTCAAAAATCTACTACTCCATGCCTAACCTCTGCTATATTTTGGATACTAAAGACAGTCTAGTAATATCATTAATAAAGAGGCATTTAATGTAGAAAAGAAAAACTATAGCCCTAACATTAAGCAAACTGTATTGCCCAGTTGAACTGAATGATACACAGAGGTTTACTTCTCTCAGCTGGGGTTAGGGTTAGGATAGCAGGGGCCAAAAACTACTTCGTGTGCAACCTACCTGCTCTAAGGCCATGCAGAGTGGAAATAGCCAACCTGTTGTCTGTGAAGGAGTGTTTGACATCTTGTATATTTTACTTTTGTAACTCTTCTGTGTCCTGTGTTCAGTAGGTGCAGCAGGATAGCATGCCTTGCTTGCAGACGTTGAGTTGTCCCTGTTCCACAAGGATGAAGGGAAGAACACATCTTTTATGGGATCTGCTTTTCCATGAGTGTTGGCTTGCAACAGAGTGGAATAAAACACTGACATCTAGAGGAGCCCTGTCCTGCAGAGTCATGAGTCAGTGCTGCATCTGCCTTCTGTTTTGACATCCTGCATGAAGTTCTGCGGCTCCACTTGGATGAATTGCCAGATCTGAGGCACACCATCCATGATTTGTATGGCTCTACCCTGGCAGCTGAAGCACAACACTGATGTTTCCTGTACTCTTTAGGGGAACTGCATCCCACAGCAGCTGTGTCTGTCTAAGAGCACCTGAAACTGTCCAGTTACAAGGCAGAACTGGACAAAAGGACAGCCATCAATAGCAGCACCCATACAGGAGAACTTAGTCTGAAGCTATGAAGTGCCTGTGTCAAACCCTGGCACTCAATCTTTGTCATGTCTTAATGTGGCCAAATGTGGTTATGCAGTTGTCAAAGTTACTTGCATTAAGTGTTTAAACCTCAAGAAAGGAAAGTTCTTTTCTAAACCACTCTTGACAGTGCAAAAGGACTAGAAATATCACTTTCTTTCACTATGCAATTTCTTGTAACACACTAGACATGAGACAAGATCTGTTCTCAGCATACATGTAAGAAGAGGAGAATGTGAGGAATGCAGTAAATGTGGCTCTCTAGCTTCTGCATCTTAGTGATCAAGCCTGCAATTCTGTTAATATTTTATCTCTAATGCCAAAATGCTGCAGGGCAAACCAGCCCAAGGGATGCATGATCCTAGATATGCAGTAGTATCTATACTGATGGAACAGGTGAAAGTGAACACTTCAGTAAGGGTCTTTTCTTAGTATCTTAAAACCAGTATCTTCCAAAAACATCAGTCTTGTCAAGGCTGTAGCTTTCTTGACTGAAGAGCCTCTGAAAATAACCCTGAATATGTAAAGACGTGCAGTTCTGGTTTTAGTCCCTCTTCAGAATAAAATCCCTTACATCACATTACAACCTCTTACAGTGCTAGGAAATCTTTTACTAACCACTTAAGTACATTAAATATGTCCAATTAATCCATTTGTATATATAAACTGGATGTGTGTGCATGGAACATTAGGTACCATCTTCTACAGAAGAACCAGCTTTACCTCTGGACTTATCTTGGTTTTATTCAGAAGTGCTTCAAATACTGGAACAAATCCTGCATTTTGCTCAGCCATTTGCAGGAGAGAACAGTACACTTTGATTGTTGACTGTGGCAGTGCCCCTGAGACAAAAGAGGACAAAAGTCCTCTCCCTAAACAGTAAAACTTCTTATATAAGTGCCTTCATAGGAACAGGCTTTGGGTAAGCAGGTGTCTTGACACACTACTGGGCTTTTTTTTGCCAGGTTCTTAAGGAACCATCTGAGTTGCAGAGTGAGGAGCTGCACTTTCTCAGGCCAGGGACACAAAAGATCTCTTTCCTTCCCCCTCATTGATGAGTGGTGGGTGGGCCTGGCAGCATACTGATACAGTAGAGCTCGTTTCAGTTTTAAATTCAAACGTCTTTAGTTGTTAGCAGTGCATAAGCTTCACTTAAGGCTCCTGTGATTACCTAGTAAAGCTTTGCCTCTTTTTCAGCTGTTATTTACAGAAATGATGTTGGGTATGGGTTTCCGTGGGAAAGGATTTCACCTTATGTATCTTCCCTGGTATTTTAGAAGTACTTTCTCCATTTTCTTCCTCTACTCTGTCTTGTGTCTGGTCTGGTCTGTCACCATAACCCTGACACTACAAAGGCAGTATTTTTCAACGGTGTCCAAAATTAGAACATTGCAGTCTGGACAGTGCACTAGTAGATCAGTAAACACTGGTTGAATAATTGAGCTCAGAGCACAGAAGCCAGTGGGTCATGCTCCAGTTGCATGGCAGTTACAAGTGAAGCACAGCAAGGATCCATTCTGGAATGTGTCCAGTTTAACATCTTTAATCTGGAGGAGGGGGATTGCTATCAAACGTGCCTAGGGCACCAAACTAGGGGGAACAGTGGACATGCTCAAGGGCAGGGCTGGAGGAAAGGGGCTGACAGCAACTGTATGAAATACAACAGGACTGGAGCACCTCTCCGACAAAGAGAAGCTGAGAGTTGGGGCTGTCCAGAAGGTGGAAACCTCATAGCAATCTTCCAATATGTGAAGGGGACCTAAAGAGAAGCTGGAGAGGGCCTCATCGGGAACTGTAGTGATAGGACAGGGGCGAATGGGTACAAACTGAAAGAGGGGACTTACCTTGGGCAACCTGGTCTAGTGGGACGTGTCCGTCTCCACGGCAGGGGGGGTTGGGATTAGATGATCTTTAAGAGCCATTATTCCAACTCCTTTGCATTCTGTGATTCTGTGAACATGGGCAAGTGTGCCTCGCTGAAAGGAAGGAAAAGCCCCTGCCAACCGAACAAACCGACTGTGAAAAGCCACCCTTTCTGACCTCGTGGCTGACCTCCTTTCGAGCAGGGGGGTTAACAGACACCTGCCGAGCTCACTTTCAAACGGCGCTATCCCGCTCTGGCAATCCAACAATGAGTGTCATGTCCAGGTTTGGGGCGGGTCCCCAGCCCTACGCCGCACCACCGCGGTGCGCTCCGCAGCGGCAGGCCCGGCAGCGCCGCCCACCCCGGCCCTGCCGCCNGGCGGGGCCGGGCCGCACAAGCTGTTCCGGGCCGCCGGGCAGCCATGGCGGATGAGGAGGAGGACGCGCCGGTGAGTGGAGGAGGGGCTGCCCTTCCCGGGGATCCGCTGCCCAGCCGCGGGCGGAGGGGCGGCGGGAAGGGGCCGGGGCCAGGCGGGCGCTGACCGCGGCCTCCTCTCCGCTGTGCCCGTGTAGTTCGAAGAGGACGCGGAGGATGCCGGCGGGGGCCTGGACGGCGGGCAGGGCAGGAGGAAGAGGCTGTTCTCCAAAGAGCGTAAGTCGGGCCGGGCCAGAGAGCCCTGCCCAGCGCGGCCGGGTCACTCAGCTGAAAGCCCGAGCTGACAGCTATGGGGTCCCAAAGCTCACTCCGTAGCAAACAGCTTATTTCATAATGTGCCTTGCCTGCAATTGCAGAAATCTGCCATGTAGACACCCCTCAAAAATACTGCTAGTGCATCCTCTGGACCTAGCTGTGCCCGAAGTCGGCTGCGCTGTCACTGTGCAGTGCTTTGCAGCTTAAATGAATATTCAGAGAGCTTGTCCTCAGACATGCTTTTCTGTATGTACAGCTCCTGTCCCTACAGGGCTTTTGTTGGCTTCTGTTTATTTCCTGTATGTTTCCTCAAGAATTGTCCCGTCCTGGTGCAGGAATGTGCAGGCTGGTGAGCTCTAACTGGATGTGTGCAGCACTGAATGGATGAAAGAAGCCTCACACTGAGTGTTTCTTTGTGCAGTAAGGTGCATGATGTATGGATTCGGGGACGACCAGAACCCTTACACAGAATCGGTGGACATTCTTGAGGACCTGGTAATAGAGTTTATCACTGAAATGGTAAGTCAGCTCTAGATGGCATGGTCAAAACATCCTCACCAGAACTTTAGCTTTCTGAAGGTTAATAGCTCTGACTCAAATAGTGCATTATCCCAGACCCCAAACCCATGTCATTAGTAGGAGAAACATCAACGTGGATTTTGTTTTTCCAAGATTAAAGCAAAATTTATGCATCTTGCTCCATGTGGATTTAGAACACTGCAGTCTTTAAGTAGCAGTTAGATTAGTACTGTAGGAAGGGAAATACCCACCAGACCTAGAGGTTCACTGTGGCTTCAGTGTATGTGCAGCTGACAGAAGATAAGGCTTGGATTTGAAAGTCTGTCAACTTTCTGTGTTTGCCCAGTGTCTGAACATAGATGGGAACTTAGCTCTGCCCTACAAAAGAAGTGCATTCCTGAGGCCATTTCTCTTCCAGACCTGCATACCGTTTCTAAGTTTCCAAACATCCCCCTTTCTTTTGAAATGCTGGTCTTTCCTGTCCTTATCAAAATGCTCTACACTGTCCTGTGATACGGTTACCTCACATTGCTTCCAAGTTGTGCCTAATCAGCCATTCTGCAGGCTGGGTGTCCTGTGTGTAATCTGGCCTTAGTTTTACGTGATGTGTATGTAGTGGTTATGTTCAGGGTGTAAGTGACAGGCAGCTGGGGACAGCAGAGTAAGTCCATGGTTTACTGGGAAGTTCTCTTGTGACTAGGATGGTGGTGCCCAGAACCTGGAATTGCTTACTTTTTTATTATAAAACGACAGGAAATAAAGTGGAATTGAGAGCTTAAAAACCACCATAGCAAAGGAATGCTGCTGACTTTTTTTTCCCCTCTAACAGACACACAAGGCCATGTCCATCGGGCGGCAGGGTCGGGTACAGGTTGAGGACATTGTCTTTCTAATACGCAAGGACCCCCGGAAGTTTGCCAGAGTTAAAGACCTCCTAACTATGAATGAAGAACTGAAACGAGCCAGAAAAGCCTTTGATGAAGCAAATTATGGGTCTTGATTCTGTGCACAAGCTGCACTGGGGCATTATTTGGGCACCTGCTGCCCAGTAAGAAGGAAGATCGTGTGTGTTGTTTGGAAGGGTTTTTCAGGATGGAGGTCACTGCTGGGATGTCTGACCTCACTCCCAGCCTTTTCTGAGAAATATTCAAGCAGCTGAAACATTATCTGATTGTATGTGGTATACTTAGGTATTTTTATACCATTTGATGAGGTAAGAAAAAGAGTTCTAAAAACTCCTGCAATGGCAGGAGTCTGTTTCAAGTAGGCCTGTGTTGAATCAGATGGCTCAAGGGCTGATGATTCATGATCCTCTAAAATTTTTTCAGTTGTCTCTGGGTATTCCTGTGCCAGGAAACTCTGAAAATGGATCTTGGTTATCTCTATAAAGACCTTAAGCCCAAACTACTGTCAAAGTTGTGCTCTTTGCTCTGTGGATGCTTTTTGAATAAAAAGTAAGTTGTGCCCATAACTAAATGTACATTGTTTCATAACTAAATGTACATTGATCAGCTGATACAAGGTGGGTAATACAGGGTTACTGTTGCAGGCCACAGCTGTGCTTTTCCATACTTCTGCAACAGCTCAGGGGAGGTAGGTTCAGTTAACTCCTTTCAGAACAAGTATAACAAATGCTGAAACAGCAATAATACTGCAGATCAAGGCTGTCCTCTCTACAAGCAGCACAGAAGGAAGGGTGTAAGGCTTGGAAAGGTGTTGGCAAGTCTTTTGTCCAAAGCAGCAGTGAGTGGCAGCCTTTCTGCCATGGAAGGGAACTATTTGCACAGTGGATTTGACAGCAGCTTTAACATGTGGTTGGGCAATAGAGAGGGGACACTGAGTAAGGGTAACAGTCAGTGTTTCTGGACAAGGGTAGGTAAAAGGATGGAGACTATTCAGTTATTTGGAACAGCCTTAAAAATATAAAAATCAGCCATTAAAAAAAAAGCTATATTACAAAAACATAATAAAATGGTTGTTACTTTCTTAACAGAATTCAACACCATTGGGGTTCAAAGGGGTTTAATTTAAAAAAAAAATAAAAAAAAAACCAACCAAAATAAAATGACTTGACCCCTTTCCTCCTTCAAGTCCTGGGTCAGACACCTATTGCTGCAAAAATAGAATCAATATCTGTGTTCTCAGCAGCTTCTTTCCACACAGGGCCAGGGCTTCCTTCCAGCAGCAGCCGCTTAGGGGTCCCTGTTGTGCTTAGTCTGACACGTCCTGTATCAATGCTGGAATGTTCTTCCTGACTCGGAGGCCCATCCTGGTAAGCTGGGAGGATGAGTGATGCACTGTTCTCACAGACCCCAAAAAGCTCAGG
This sequence comes from Promerops cafer, assembly GCA_013398275.1. Taxonomy (NCBI): domain Eukaryota; kingdom Metazoa; phylum Chordata; class Aves; order Passeriformes; family Nectariniidae; genus Promerops; species Promerops cafer. The sequence continues at coordinate 18,664 of VZSE01005087.1, forward strand.
AGGCTTTTGCCCACCAGTCTTTAGAGCTGTCTTCAGGGGTGCAGATGATCTGATCCTCCTGCAGCAGAACCGTGCCCTGAGGTGCTGCCTTGGCCAGCGCATGTGTTGTGACCCGTACAGGAGGTATTTACAGACAGACGTTTTGACACAGCGCAGCTTTTTCTTCAAGCTTAAGGGGAGCAAAGTGTACAAAACAGAACTTTATCAGCTACTAAAGTGTTACTTCATTTGGAGTTTGGAGAGATTTCATTATTACCTGTCTCTATCACTTTCCTTATCATACCAAGGAAACAGAACAGCACCTTGTGTAATAGTAGCCAAGGCAGTCTGAATAAAGACAACCTTTGCCTCATTCAGTTGTTACCATAAAACGTGCAAATGACTAAAGTTGCATTTTCACCCTCACTCCTGAGTGTTGTACATTTGTTAGCCTTTTAAATCCTTTAAATCACAAGTGACTGAAGCTAAACAGAATGCCCATGGTCAGAGCACCCAGTAACCTGAACTAGTGATCTTGAGTTTTAAAAGAATGGCTTAGACTACACTGTGTTTCACTATACTATAGCAAAATATTAAAATAAAGTGTTAAGACTCAGAAATCCCACACCCATGCAAAACTACCTGCATCCTTGAGCCTCCACATGGTGTAGCCGGTTGCTTTTCAACAACTTGTTACGCAGAAAATAAGCTTCTGATTTGGATTTGTTGTTCTTGCACCACAGAATAGCTTTTCTGAGTGCCTCTGACAGCTCCCCAAATGAAGCAGCTGCTTGGACCATCTGTACAAGAGATCCAGTGTGCTGTGATTTCAGTATCTGAAATGAAAGTGGTGATGACTTTGCTTTGAAAGGTGTTGATGCAATGCTTAGACCCTGAAACAAACAGTAACAGAAATAGTGTTTTACAAAGATGATGTGTCTGATCCTTTCTGCTGGAAGGGAGCAGAACACAGGGATTTTTGTGAGAACATTCCTTATTTTCTGAGGAGGAAAGGGAAGAGCAGTCTTATTTTGTGGGATGCAAAAAGAAGAGGCAGATATTTAGATTTGTATTTCTGTCTACTACTGTCTTGCTCTCTGGTCATTGCACTTGACAAACCAACAAATGCCCAAATTCCTAAGCAGAAATAAGTAGTGATTGATTTTCTGTGCAAAGCTTCCACACTAACCTGAGTTGTTAGACAAGGAAAAATAAGACAGGAAAATGGAGACATTTTCAATCAGGGATATTGTGTTTCAAGTGTTAGTCTTTAAAATACAAAAAAACTATTGTGTAAAAAAACCCAAACCACCAATCTAACATATAAAACAGTACCATACAAACCTCTTGTGTTGGTCGTCTGGCTGGCCTAAGCAAGCTCTTCACATCAAACCCTGGGTGCTTCCCTACAGAGAGAGAGGAGAGTTCCCATTACAACACTGAGACAGTTTTATTTTTTTGCACAGAGATGCCACAGAGCTCTCAGCAGGATTGCACCTGTACTCAACATTTCCAGGCAAACTCAAGGGGACTGCACTCGTTGTGCATTGCAGCTGGCAAGGAATATAGAGCATGTAGAGGTTTACAGATGGCTGCAAAGGAGAACTTAATGGGTAAAAGCTTCACACAAACATGTGGAAGGCTGCAGTCACTGGCCACGGCCCTGACTGGAGAGGAAGATTTGGGCACAGTTCAGAACCAGCAAGCACAGGATTCTTGCATCCTGTACCTACAGCCTTACATACTCTTGTATGGACTGCAGACAGTGCCTATAGCTTCTTAGCTATGCAAAAGCAGGAAAGTACAAATAACTATTTTCAGAACCTGTGTACTGCATTCACTACCTGCTTGTCTCCAGGCTGTATCCTGTTTAAAAGAAACCCCCCCAAAAATCATGATATTGACATTATCCACAGCTTTATACAGGCAAGGGCACATGCAGCATTGTCTTCTTCCAAGAACAGGGAGTTTGTACTAGAACCACACTGTTGGACAGAAGTTGCAGTCAGCCTCTGAGATGTCAGAAACCATTACAGTGGCACAAGGCTTTACCTCTCCTGGCTGTGGGCACCACAACTGTCTCTCCAATGTCCACGGGGCACGGGATGCTATGGTTTTTCACAGCACTTGTACAGGTCTCAGATTTTCTCTTTTTCCCAGCTTTTGATACTGCCTCTGGCATTACTGGGAAGAGCTTCTTCATCCAGCTGGTAGATTTTTTTATCGTAAGCATTTTAGCCTTTTGCTTCTTTGCCTCAGAAGATACATTAACTCCAAGGAAGTCGCCAATATCAGAAGGGAAGGTAAACCCCTTGATATAGGGGGTCTGTTGTGTCTCAGATACCAGGTGAAGCACTGTTGACAAGGCACCGTACAAGGATGTGAGGGTCTGCAATACACACCTGTACTGAATCCTGAAGACAGAGGACAAAAAAGGTATGGAGTCTCCTCTAGCAAAACACGATGCTCACTGAACAACTACCTTCAGCTCAACTGCCCTTTCCCTGTTTCCCTTCAGTACAGATTTACCTTTTTACACTCCATCACCCTGCTTTCCTTAAGTCTGAGCTTTAAGGAACTGTTCCAGATCAGAATGCAGGAGTGACTTAACTAGCAAATTCCTGATCAGGAGCCCCTCTGCTTCTGTGGAGTTTTGGCTGAGTGCCACACTTGGGACCCATCAGGTTCTTGGGTCACATCCAAGGAGCCATGAGGTCTTCCCACAAAAGCACCCTGCACCAACTCAGGCCTGATGCCATACAATTGCCTGCTCTATGTTTCCTGGAGTTACAAGATTTCTTGTGCCACAGAAAGTTGTTCTAACAATGTTGTTACTCCTTCAGCCACAGACAGCAGTTATTCTCCCAGACTGAGAGACACCAGAACATCCCTAGAAAACTCAGTAGTATAATAGAACACGTTTAACCCAGCCTTTCCATTTCAGCATGAGGTAGGACTTACTCCTTGCTGCACAGAGTACCAGGTGTTTGTGGCAGACTGACACTGTGATTTCATTAGAGCTACATACAGTTTGCTAAGATCCAAGAACAAAGCCTTCCATAAGAGCATGTAAGAAGTCTCTCTCCACATGTACAACTCTGCAGGTGCTAGAATCAAGTCCAAAGGCATGGAGGAACCCTCCCTTCCCCTCCTCCCAACTGAATAAAGCCCCCTTAGCAGCAAGACCTAATTACAAGCCCTTCTCCCTGACAGGCACATCAAACAGAGACACAAACAAGACAGACTTTTGAACACACAAACCAGAGTCGGCTCAGGAGCCCTGAAGCCACAGTATTCAGGAGTATGAATTCCTTTGAGCAGAGGTGTTTAACAGACAAGCTGAAGATTACAGCAGTTAAGGTTAAAAAAATAAACAGCATGTAATGAGACTTGCTGAACACACCAACTAGAGGCAATTCAGAAGGCGATATCCTGGAATAATCTGAGAGATGAGTATCCAAACTTGGGACTGCTCAAGGCCAGAACAGCTGCCAGCCAAACAGCCTGAGGTTCCTACACAATCACTTGAAAAGATGATGTTTGGCTGTCAAAGAAACTTCCAAGTTGTACATCTAAATTGCACAGTTGAGTCCATCAGCAATACAGGGCCTACACAAAACCTCATTTTGGTCTCATGAGGTGCTAGTGGTGAACTCTAAGATAGTGTTTTTGTGGTGAAAAAAGGATACAGAAAAGCTTTACAGCAACAATCCAGTAGACGCAGCATGAGCTTGCAGCCTCCCAATACCTTCAAAGCCACAGTTTCCAGCATAGGCTGGCTGGGAACCAAGCACTCTGCATGGGCTCCGGATGCATTTTTCCTGTGTTGATACAGGGATGAAAAGTTGGTTATGATCTAGCATCCTCTTCCTTTAGCTGTGCAGATTGAGTTAATGGATAGTACAAGATTTGGGATCATGACACTTACTTGGGAATCAGTTCTACCAGAGTTTCCAGGCAGCCCACCAGATTCATTTTCCATAGGCGCTTCAAACATTGCTCTACCTAGGAGAAAAGAAAACTCCTTTGACTGGTATTTTGAGAGACTGAGTGCCCTGGTCTAAGAACCATCACTATATTAAATGACACCTTCTCTTACCAGTTTAACAGCCCACACTGCAGGTTTGTGTGATGGGATGTTCTGGGACATTTCTGTACCTGCACTACGATGAAAAACATCCCTTCATCAGTCTACTGTAAACATAGAATTAAGTGAAGGACTGGAGTAGACCATGTTTAATTGGTGCTGCATAATTTCCCTGCTGTATACAAGGGCCTTTACTACTGGATGTCAAGAAAGAAAACATAAATCAAGAAGGTAAGCACCATTCCTGCTCCATTTCAAAACAGTTATTTGAAGATGCTGACACCCCCTTTCCTGGAAAACTGGCACTTTTCATCTTAAAAGAGAAAGTATCTAATAAGTAGGATAGGATTATTATTCCTCCCATTATTACAATTATTGGAGAATGATGTCCTTGTATTATTCATGTATTCAAAGGCATGGAATTGTACCTACTTCAGATCTCAGCGTGAGTATCTGAGACCAGGGCTGGAAAATGGAAATTGCACTTGCTGCACAGGGCCAAGAAACCCCCTGGGCTCAATCGTGAGAGAACAAAAATGGACCTGCTCCCAAACTTTTTTTGCACGATGCTCCGGGTGCCAAGTGCTACTCCAAAGGCTTTTCGGGGAGTGGTGACTGGGGGCCGGGAGTACCCAGCTGCCGGGTCCCTGCCGCCGCGGCGGGGTTGGTGCTCACCTGCTGCAGGGCCAGGTAGGGTCGGTGCCGGAGCAGCCTGCTGTGGTACACATAAAGCACGGCGCGCAGGACGCGTCCCTCGGCGGCCAGGCCCGGCCCCGACAGCCGCTTCTTGGCGATGTCGCACCACCGCCGCAGCGCCGACAGCAACCTCACTGCGGGCGAGACCCGGGCACCGCTTCAGCGCCGGGCACCAGCGCCGGGCACCAGCACCGGGCACCAGCGGCACCGCCTCAGCGCCCGCCGCCGCTCCGGCCTCTCCTCCAGCTCCCACCGACCGACCACCCACCGCAAACACCCGGGAGCGGCTTCAAACACCCCCCCCACCCTCCTCGGCACCGTGCCGGGACCTGCGGGGTGCTGGGCCGCCAGCGGCACCGTGGCGCTGTTCGCGGGCCAGGGCACGTCCAGCCGGTTCCAGGGCACGTCCCGCCCGTCCCACGCCTCCCTGGGCGCCGCCATCTTCCCGCTGCGCACGGCGAGCCCCAGCGTGGGCGGCACCATCCGGGCGGGCCGGCGGGGAGAGTCGCGGGCCGGACCAAGTCGCGCCGCGGGGGTGCGTCATGGCCCGGGGCCTGGCGTTATGCACTGCGTTCCCAAACGCCATCAGCGAGAAGGGAAATAACTATAAATTATGAGTGTTATTCACACTTTCTAAACCTCGCAATTCTCCGCTGTGTGCCTCGGGAGCTGTGGCCGTTGGGAGCCAGCGCAGCAGCAGCACAGCTGCTCCGTGAGGCGGTGCAGGGGTGTTCCGGGGGTGACCCCAGCCCCCAGGCCTGCGGGTGTGCCCTCCCATGTCACACACACCCCTCAAAGTGCTCAAATAGCTGCGTCATCGCCTTCACACCCGGAGCAATTCATGTCCGACTAGAGCATATAGTCTTAAGGGGCACCAGGGAAGGTTCAGGTTGGACATTATGAAAAATTTATTCACAGAAAGAGTGATCGGACATTGGGACGGACTGCCCAGGGAGGTGATGGAGTCACCGTCCTTGGGGGTGTTTAAGGAAAGAGCGGACGTGGCACTCAGTGCCAGGGTGTAGCTGACACTGGTGTTCGGTCACAGGTTGGACTCAGTGATCTCAGAGGTCTTTTCCCACCCAACTGACCTTGTGATTCTGGAATATCGGCGTTCTGAGCAAGGAAGGGCCTTGCTGCCCACACCCCAGGTACCCACCTGGCTATCCCAATCACTCCATGCTCACAGCCCCTGCTGTTGGAATTTGCTATGGCAGGGGGCCACTGCAGGTGCCCCATGGAGTTGATTGCTGTAATTTATTAGTGTTGTTGGAATAGTTTCCTGTCAAAATTATTTTTGTGGTGTTCTGAGTTCTCCTCCCTCAAGTACAAGACATTTCCTGCCTCTTTCCCTCCCTGCCTGAAGTTGAATGTACTCTTTTCCTACTTGAAAACATTGGTGCAATTAATGTATTTGTTAGAAACAAGGGAGCTAAATTGAGCACAATTTTTGTACACTCTTACCTTCTCTTGATTACGTTTTGTTGCGCACTTACTCTATTCTTTTAAGAAATCTCATACAAATACAGATAAAGTTATGTCCCTTTAAAAAACAGAGCAAAAATTGGCATTAGTGATTGCACCTGTAGGGAAGAGTGATAAGAGCAAACCAAGAGGCAGAACTGATAAAAAGCTGCTGTAAGCACTTACTTTGCCTGGAAAAGGGAGTTTTTAAGCTGCATAGGCTAAAAGTAGAGGTCAGAGGTAAAAGGAAAAATGGAGCCTCCAGGGTATGAGCAGAGGATTGCAAAGGTCTCTGTAGCTGAGCTTCTGAGGTGTTTTGAACACCCTATAAGCGAGGAGCAAGCCTGGGCTATCTGCTTTCAGTGTTGCACAAAAATAGAGCAGTTGGCCCACAGCCCACCCCTCCGTTCCATGTTCGTAAAAGGTTCTGAGAGCATCTTTATCCACGCTGATGGTACTGCTTCCTTCAAGGTCTACCACAAGTCTGGTAAGAGCATAGGTACCTCCAGATGCCAAGGGGTTTTCCCATAACAGGCTGAAATTTTAGGACAAAGTATGGTAAATTTCTTTTCCCCTGCTTTTTTGGTTTTTCTTCCCCCTCTCTTTTCTGTGTATCTTGTGTATCAATGACAAGAGTACATTGTCATGAAGCTATTCTCCTGCCTGTACTTCATTTCAGAGGACTGTAGATGAGTGATAATACAGATGTATGACCTACTAAATTCTCTAATAGCCCTCTATTGAGTCATTTGGTTCTAGAGAATAGTTGTGATGGATGCCTTCTAGCACTTATGTTATTTGAAATAAATAGTCTTAGGCTTTGTTGTAAGTACTGCCCTGTTCATCTTCTTGTGTATGGTTCCTTTCTTATGGTAACTTTCCCAGCAGATTTATGATTGGTACTTTCCCTTTTTTTGGTCACTATGTGTAGCCAGCAAGTAACTCTGTGTCATGCAGGGCTGGGCTGGGCTGCAGCAGAGGTCAGTGCTAGGCTAACTCCTCAGGGACTAGAGTAGGTAGTAAAAAAAAAGACAAAAATCCTGTGCCTCCCCTGGAGGTTGGATATCAATTAGTAAAAAATAAAAAGCAGCAGCTGTTACTGTGGGCTAATGCTCACAATAAGTCTCCCATGGTGTTTTCCAGGACTCCCCAAGTATAGGCCTGCTTTCCCCAGGTGGGACTGACTTCAGTCAGAGGAGTTAGTTACCTTATTAAGAACAATGCTTCCTGTTCCCCTCTCTTGAAGAGGATTCTAAAAGCTGTTTATCAATGCTTGTAGAGCTGTCTTTCTCCCTTGACCCTTGTTTTTCCCTTTCAGATGTCGGCAGCATTCAGCAGTCAGAGGACAAGGTAAGCCTTTGTCTTTACCTTCATTGTGTGTGCAGATACAATCCTGTTGTAGTAGAAGGCCTGCTCAGGAGATGCAGATGTCTTGGGAAACTACCAAGGTGCTTGAATTTGCTGTGCCCTGTGAGAGTGACTCCCTTGCAGCCTGGAAAAGGAAACAAAATGCTTGGACTGAACTCAAGTAAGACAATGGGACTGGGAAACAATATGCACAGATGCTGTCTACTGTGGCATAGGTCACAGTCTTGTCTTAATAACAGATATCTTAGGGGTGCTAGTTAAGACCATTTAAAAACTTTAAACCAGCTTAAATGGGGGGTATTTCTCGTATTGAGAGATGTGCTCCATCCTCAGGAGCAGGGGAGGGTGCACACATGGCTGGAAAGTAAGAGCTGTGATGTTCTTCACAACGCTTTGTGCCGTATTGCTTGCTTGGTCTCTGTCTGCAGCTGTTGGAGTACTTGGGAGGGGTGATCTATGAAGCCCTGGACTGGGGCATCGACAGCCAAGTGGAGCGAGAACTGAGCGATCCTTTGGAGAAACTGCTGTGCCTCATGTTGAAACTGGATGACAAGGCAACAAAACCACCAGTCACCCTGCAGGATGTTATCAAGGTTTCCTTCTTTCCCATTAGTAAACATAGCAGCTTTAGAGGAGTTGGTGGAACAGTGCTGTTGACCAAGAGGCAAGACCATTTCTGGGAAAAAGCTGGGTGGGCTGTTAGAGGACAGAGAGGGAACATTGGTTTTCCCATCAGAGGGAAAAGGCAAAACCATTTGAGATGTTTGTAAGTGCCCATGGAAAAGAATTAAGGAGGGACTGAGTTTGGTCCTCCCACAGCTGTGTGTACAAAGTCCTTCGGTATACAGTCTCCAAATTCAATACCTAGAACGCTGTGGATATTGAAAAAACTCCCTTTTCATAGTATTTGGCTTCTGCAAAGGCTGGTATTTGACTGTCTCAACTCAGACAGATGTTTTTCTTTCAGCCATAATTTAAAGGTATGAGAAACTTCCCATCCCTCTATCTGATCAGGGCAGGGAAAAAGAACAAGGCAAGTGACTCCATCTGCTGTGGGTTGTTGTTCTTTGAACTGGAGGCTTCCCCTTTCAGGTGCTTGTTTCAAAGCACACCTTATGGAAAACAAGATAAACAAATTACACAGGTACTTCCATTATTATACATAAAAGATTTAACATCTTCCTTCTTTGTTCCTCTGTATCTGCAATAGAAAAAAAATAAAGGGGCATTGAAGAAGATTATTTTTAACCATGGATTGAGGAAACAGAATCTTGCTTTATTCCATCCTACCATGTTTAAATTTCAAGATCTTTTTAAAATAGCTGCACTTCTTTCAGGCCTGTGAGGAGCACTTGTCCCAGCCTTCTGAGGCTACCAGCCATTATAAAATGACCTGTAGGAATCTGTTTACTGAATATATGGAACTTCAGAAGCTTGTGACCATCATCCAGACCTCCAAAGAAGTATGTTTAGGATTACCCATTAGCTGCTATTCCCTCTACCTTCACATACTCACCAAGTTCTAAAGTAACTTTCTCATTGCACTAAGAAATGGAGCACCTGGATGAAGTTCTGTGTTCATAATGTGAATAGCTGCTGTCTCTGGACCATTTTTATTTATTGTAGCATTTGAAAGTTTAAGTGTTTGGAGCTTCTAGGCTTTTCAGATAAATATTAGTAATTTATGCTGGATAGATAGGAAACCACTGAAGAGTGTAAAATGATGACCTCATGTGCTTGCTTTTCTCAGAGACTGAGAGAAATGGATGTGGAAGATTGGGTGGAAAATCCCATTCAAAAGAAGAAAACCCATGGTGTAAGAGATTTATTTTCTTCATTATGGGGGACTGGGTTTTTTTGGTCAGTGTTGGCTCTCTGAGGCTTTCCATTGATTCTTCTACAAAAAATAGAGCACGAACACAAATTAGACTGCTTAGGTTGTTCAGGAGCCTGAGTAGTTTAAGACTTGTTTGCAAAACAAGCTGGGGAGTGAATGTGAAGTTAAACTATTTCATATGTCAACCTCACGTGGATTTCCACCCAAAGATTGTCTTTGTGGTCCAACTTAAACCACTTCTAAAAATGAAGTTGGAAGCAGTCTTTGGAGTAAATGCCCACAAGTAGTTATGCAGGCTGTTTCTTCCCACAAATGAGCCCCAAATTCCAGCTCTTGGCAGGAACTGACACCTGCCAAAAGCAATCTGCTCCTTTTTCATAGCTGGACTGAAAACTCCCGGAAAACTCTTCTGTTGTTGGTAGTCCTGGGGTGGACTAATTCACTCTTATTATGTGGGATCTCTGTTGGTCAGGACTGGCAGGGACTGAAGGCCAGTAGCACTGTCCATCTTTGTGGTTGTGCAGCTCCAGCAGGTCAAACGAAGGAGCAAAGGAGGATGAGGAGATGTCACTCCTACCTTCTGTGCACTGCCTTTCTTGTCTTTGCCTTCTGTGCTTCCATAGATGTTGGACTGTGTGTTTGGGGCAGGGAAAGCAACTTACTGTGCTTTTTTCAAGGCCCTACAGAGTCAGGGCTCACTCAGAAACAAATAGCTCTTCAGGCTGGAGCTCTGCCCAGCATAAACAAATGCTCTGGAGTCTGGAGTCTGTGGAGACAAACAGCAAGCCCCGAGAGACTTGTGGACTCGCTCCCTTTGTCTAAATAGCACTTGCTTTGAAGCGTGCTCAAACTATTTGTATGAAAATGTTTGTGAAATGTGTGTTTGGGCATATTCTCAATTTTGTGATCTATTAAAATAAACTGGCAAGCTATCTCAAACCACAAACTCATCAACTGCTGTAGCTCTTTTCTGCAGGGAATACATGAATAAATACATGGGCTTTGCCGTGTGGCCTGAAGGCCAGTGTATTTGGCCTCTGCTCCTTCATGAGGCATGAATTCCAAAAGCTGGATGTCTGTTGCGAATCCTCTGCCTCTAGTCTCCAAGTCCCTAAGCACCAGCTGATTGCATTGCTCTGACAATCTCCTGAGTTTAAAATAACCAGGATGCCAGCTCCTCTGGGATCCCACAGATTAGAGCTGATGTCTTGAATGGTGCTAAGCAGGTAATGTGCTCTCTGGACCACGCTTTTCCATGTTGACTGATACAAAACAGATCTTCTGAAATGCAGACCACAGCCTGACAGTGCACAGTGTTGTACAGTGTCAGCAGAGTTTATCTGTACATGTCCCGAGTTGATGTTCACCTTGAAATCTAAGCAGTGAGACTTGTTAGAAACACAGCTGTCTTAGCACTCACCTGTTGAACTCAAGGTAATGGGTTTCAAGTATTGTAGTATTTTGTGTTGTACTGCATAGGTTGTGGAAAGTTTAGGTGGCTTTTGACAATACATGGGATGGCAAAAATAGAGTAATTTCAGTGATCCAGTCAGTAGGGAAATAAAAGCATGAGTGATAATGGTGTCACCAACATCTGAAAAATGTTTTGGGTGTGTAAGTTGCTCTGAAATGGTCAGCTGAAGGCAATTCTTGTCCCCAAACTAATGTGGCAGTATTACAGTACAGAAGTCTCTCTTCAGGTCATGTCTCTCAGTCAAGTTCAGTCACCATGTGAAATACAACTCTATAAAGTGCAAATGTCTTGGGGTAAGCTATTTTGAAAGTCTCTAGTACTGATGAGTTTGCCCAGAGACTTTTGTGTGTTCTCCCACACAATATTAAATGTAGCCTAGGAGATATGGCAAGTGTTTGGTCATTCTTTGAGAGTTCTAGTTTTCTGGAGTTGAGGTATGACTACCAAATCCAGGCTAAAACAATCCAACAAAAATATCTGTCTTCTTGAAGGCAGCCATCAGTCAGAGCTTGCATAAGACTTGTCTGGAATTATACCAAGATATCTGAAGGGATAAGTAGAGAGAAGATGCTTCATGCTGTAAGTAGGAAAGAGAGAGAAGCCTAAGTCAGATTCTTTGTTCTGAGGCAGTTTTCTAAAACGTTTTGCTTCCCTTTCACTGTTTATAATACAATGACTTGTTCTTACTCAATTTGCCACTGGGATCCAGATAAGCTGTTGATTTAGCACTTCCATTACAATGTTGTCTAAACATGCTATTGAGTTGATTACTTTTTTTTCCTGTCTTTAACTTTTGTTGGGTTATACTGCATGCCTGAACATCCTCAAATACTAGTACAGAAACAGGATGAGCAAATGTCAGGGTTTTTAGCTTGTGTCTCTAGGCTGAGACTGCTAACCTATGCTGCTGTTAAGTATAAGATCCCTTGTCTACTTGTCTTCCTCTTCTGTTTCTGGACGCTTCAACCCCTGGTTTTCTGAAAATTTGGAGGATTTTAATGGTAATATTTGGGATTTCATTCCCAGTGTTTCCTAGGATCCAGTAATATGAAAATACTTTGGCACCTGGAGCACTTGCAGAAAGAAAATGGGTCTGTTTATTTACCTGGCAGCAAAAGCTGTATTTTGCTGAAGTATATCCATAAAGTTAATGACAAATTTTGGGAATAAGCCTGGTGAGCCAGCTATGAGTTTCCTTGTTGTAAATTAACTTCTGCAAAGAAAAGCAATTCTCTGCTTTGGTACTGCACCGTGGTCTGGAAGTGAGTAGAAGGGCATGTTAAGGACACAATTCTGTGTTTCTGAATGACTTCAGCTGCTAAGTGTGCCCTGTTACATGGAGGGAGGGGATGCTGCTCTGTGAGTTGTAGCCAGCTACTGACTTGGCCCTTGCTGGTTTCTTCAAGGCATCCCTGTGGCCCAGTGTCATCTGCGAGCTGCAGACTGGTGTGAGGCTGCGCAAGGCCGCTGAGCGACCGCTGCGTTGTGCGTCTCCAAAAGAACGTGTTCGCTCGCCCTATGAGCTACTTTTGGATGACATTCAGCACAAGAGGTACGCCCTGCGGAAGGTGAGTGACTGGAGTCAACAGACAACTTTGGAAACATCCTCTCTACTGAGCTTCTGAGCAGTGTCTGTTGAGACCTCTTCTCCGAAGGCATGTCTTCTTCAAAGGTACATCGAAGTCCAGAAGTGTCTGGCGCTCCCTCTCAGCTGCAGCTCAACATTAGATCACCCTGTTTGTCCACCCAAGTACTTAATTTGCAGTAATTTTTAAGTCAGGAGTAGCCATGGTTTCATGAATTGGGATAGTAAACCTCTTCTCCCTCCAGGGTCAACTGCTTGCTTCCCTGCAGCAGTTATTCTGCCCCGCAACAGTTCCATGGAACACACTCGTGCTTCCTTGTGCTTTCCACCTTGGACACTTGTGTCCTTCCAGGCTCCTTGAGCTGAGCTGTGCCTGGAATCTTTCACTTGTTGCTTTGCCTTCCCAGATGCTGTGGTGTGTCTGCAAGTGCAAAAGCACTTTCGTGACAGGCCTCTGAGCAGTGCACTCAGCTACTGCAGGAATTTAGTTGGGGTAAACAATGTTGAGCCCCTCATAGGGAGGGGCAAAGACTTCCACCTTCACCACTTGGTTGGTGAAGATGACCAGATACAAAAACATCTGGGGTGTCTCTGAAGGCTTGTGAGGCTCCTTGCTTGCTGCAGCTTGAGCTAGGAATGATGAGCAGATCTAAAACATTGGCACGAGGCCTTGTGGCATTGGCGTGCTTTGCAAACAGACGTCTTGGCAGAAGATGAGACACAACTCTTCTTGTAATAAAGAGTGGTATTACAAAAAGTGAAAACTTTGCATACTGCACTAGGCATCAGCTTTTTTCCCTCTTTGTTGGTGCTGCTAGAGTGTAGCAAGTTTAAAAGCTTCAGCTAAACCATGCACCTCTATAAAATCCCAGCTCTTGCTTGGCTTGCCTGTGGCTCCAGCTTCCAGGTAATGCTATGTCATGTGTTTGGAGATGGTATCTTGATGGATATGTAAATTAATAGTATTGGTGAAGAGACAGTGCATCATAACTAGCTTGTATTCCTTGCAATGCATTATGTATCAATGCACTGTGCAGTACTGAACCGTAACTCAAGGTGGCAGGATGATCTGGGTCTTGATTTTCTTTTTTGGTTTGTTTTGTTTTTCCTTTCCCTTTTTTCTTTTTAGTAATTTTTTCTTTGGTCCACGAGAAGCACAAACATGTTTGAAGAGTAGTAGTCAGAAATGCTGAAAGAAAGCAGAGTGCTACTGCTCAGGTCTTTGTGAAGGCTCTTAAACTAGGATTTCCCCATCTGCAAAGTTATTTTAAAGCTTCTCTAGCAAACGGTGGTCTAATTTGCAAATGAATTGAAAGCACGGCTAGTGTGGGGAGCTGTAGTGTTGTTCTACCTGCACTCCCACGTGTTCTGAAGTTGTACACACAAGTGAAAGTAAATGGCATAGCCTCAAAATACGAGTAAGTGAGCAGGGCAGCTAAAGACACGCATGTGCAATTGATTTTTTTGTCAGTTCTCCCCTATGCAGCAAGCGCAGGGCTTGATGCTTCACATGAATATCTGCCCTGCAATTCTATCTTGCTATTGTTCCTAGTTTGTTGGGCTGTAAGCCAGTCTCTGGGACTCTGGTTTACACATACAGCTGCCTGCTGCTGCAGTTCTTGTTACAGTCTTGTTAACCCGTTCAGTTCTCTCCTCCCTAGAGCCGAGCTTTTACTGATGAATGTGATGCCACCGTGGTGCTTGTTGGGGTCACTCCTGACATTAATATCTGAGGACAGTGTTTTCTAGCTGCTCCTCAGAGCAGTTGGGGCTTTTAGGGCTAGAAGGCTTTGTGCTCCTTGTGCAAGCCTCTAAGGGCTGTGCAGTACTTCGGATTGCCTCTGATTTGCCACAGGCAAGTCTTTCCCTACAAAAGCCCCATATAAAGAAATGTCATAATTCCACACTTCCCAACTCCTTGTTTTCTTTTGGGAGGTTGTTTGTTTGTTTTGTGGGGGGGTTGTGTTTGTTTGGTGTTTGGGTTGGGTTTTTTTGAGGTGGGTTTTTTTTGTTTGTTTTCAGGTTTTTGTTTGGTTTGGACTTCTTTTGTTTTGTTTTTTAGTGCCTTCCCCATCTCCCCTGTTCCCAAATCCTGACTCGTATCATTCACTGTGCAACTGAATGGCAGAGTGTATAAGGAGCAGAGAAAGAACTATTTCTTAAGCATCACTTCTGCTCTTTCAGGTGACCATCAAGCAAAAGCACAGGGCCCCCAAAGTTGATGTAGCTGCTCTCAAGCCTCATCTAAAGCCGGTAGGTGACCTGGTGCTGCATCTGATGATAGCAAAACAAGGTAATTCTGGAGGTAACAGGACATTTTGAAGCAATGCAAAGCTAATACCTTAGCTACTGATTTGTATTTGGGAGGGTGTGATATTAACCATACTTTTGAATAGACCCTCCTGCCAAGCATGGTACTAGAAAAATGGGAGTTGACATCTTTGTGGAAGACAGATGATCAGTCTTCCTACTTCCTCCACTGCTTCTTTAATTTGCAATATTTTTTGCCTTGAAAGAGCTCCTGGAGTTCTTGATTTCAAATTTGAGAGTTGCTAAAGTATTCTACTATGCATAGTGCTGAAGGCTGTCTCATGTGCAGGGCCCAGTGCCCTCTTGGGTGACAAGCACTTGTAAAACAGTGCCATTGCTGATGCAGTTGTTCTGTCACCACTGGTCTCCTTGCTCTGTCCAATGGCTCTTTGTGTGCCTGCAGATGTTGAAGGTGAAGCTGAAACAGTGTGTGCCACAGGAGCCCAGGTGGCATGAACAGCTCATGGCAGAAATAAAGCAGCCACCAAAGCTTTGGGCAGCAGCAGCAGCACAGGAAAAGAGGAGCAGGCCCAAAGGTACCTGCTATAGAGTCACATAGCAAACAAGCAAGTGAAGTCAGCATTGGCTAAAAATAATAGATGGCCTTGGAAATGAAAGCCCACTTATCTTTTCAATAACATTTGTAATGTAAGGGGTGGGGAGGAATACAAATTCTGTGTGATAGGCGTGGTATGGCATAAGAACAGTTATTTCTAAAAAATCTGTTTGTGGCTTATTAAGACTCAAAAGATATTTCAACTTGCCCTTCTTTTTATGGGTGTTCAAATTTGTCTGTCCACTAAGTGAGATTACAGGATTTTAACCATCACCTAAGAATAAAAGATTATGTAACTACCAGGACAAAGCCTGGCTAAATCTCAAATTGCAATGTGTGGGTATCAAATTGGTCATTTTCTTGTCCCAGCTCTGTCTCATTTAGTCTGTGAGTATGGGTTTTTTGTGCTCTTTCTCCCCTGCAGAAATGCTTGTGGCATTGAACTCTCCAAGTGACAATTTCTTACATCTCCATGATGCCAGTACTGAGTTTAAAATTGCCAACACTAAAACACGGCAGCTGGGAGCAGGAGCTCAGGTAAGGCTTTAGGTGAAAGGACTATGGAGAGGCATGCATACTTCAGGAATGAGAGCTGCAAGCATATACATAGCCTGGAAGGGCAGGAACAAATCCTGGTGTAGGAACTCTTGTCTCAAAAGTGAACAAATGTGGTACTACTGGGTTCACTGAAGTCCTTTCCTCTACAGAAGCTCATTTCAACACTTCTGTTTGTGGCATGACTGCAGCCTATAGGTACTGATCTCTTCTCTCTGACCAATGACAGCATCCAAGGGAATGGCCTAAAGCTGAGTCAGGGGAGGTTTAAGTTGGTTATTAGGAAAAAGTTTTTCACCTGCAGGGTGGTTGGGCACTGGAACTGTCTTCCCAGCAAAGTGGTCACAGCACCAAGCCTACAGAACTCAAGAGGCATTTGGACAATGCTCTCAGGCACATGGTGTGACTCTTGGGGTGGTCCTGTGCAAGGGCAGGTGTTGAACTTCAGTGATCCTTGTGGGTCCCAACTCAGGATATTCTATGATTCTACAGAACTGAATTCTGCTCTGGTCTCTTAAAAATAGATCCTGCAGAAGTTATAATAGCATGGGAGTCTGGTCAATATGGACCAGAATATTCCCACTCTTACCTCACAGTGAGGCATATGATGCTAGCTGTATTGACATATTTTGATTTCATGTGGTATGTGAGCTCATGGAAGGAAAACTTAATGATGTATTTTGAGGAAGAAACTTGATGGGTGAATTCCCACTTGTCTGTCTGTGCAGTTATTTTGGGAGCACTGTTCTTCAGAAAACCACAATACACAGTCTTTGGGTTCTTTAACTCCCGGCTCTGTCATGAAAAGCTTGACTGTTTGGTTCTGGGATTCAGTCTGAGCATATTCTGAAATTCTGTGGAACAGAACTTAAGCCCTAACACATCATGTCTAGCACAGATGCTCTGGCATACAAACAGGAATCTGTTTTCTGTAAATATTTCAGCGTGAAATGCAGTTGCCTAACTGAGGGAAACATATATGAATTATAAAAGCAGAAAATCTTAGCTATATTTGCCCTGTCTGAGCTACTTGGGGAATCTTCAGCATTTGAGAACCCTGTGGTTGATGTATTACCACTAAACTAGAAGGACTTTCATATGGAGACTAATATAATCAAATTTGTTTTTTGCTTTTCTAGACAAGGTAGGAACAATGCTGTTGAGATAAAGCACTGAGTTTGAGTTAATGAGTTGGAGTAGTCACAGTCTCTTGAACTGTTCTCCAGTGTTGCTACATGTGAGCTGGAGCCAAGAAAATGGTTCCAATGTATTCCACAGGTTGTGTGGGGAGGATTTTGCAAAGTTGGTTCCTGAACAGATGAAACTTTAGTACTAGTACCCACTATTGGACTTGGGCAAGAGAGTGAACAGGTAAATTGGAAACTTCACTAGCTTGGCTGGAATTTCCTAGCTGGTGGAATTAACTTTATATTCCAAGAAATAGAAAGTTTCTAAATGTACTCCATTGATTTTTCTCTCTGCTTCACTTCTGGCTGAGTCTTGAACATTTCTGATCAGTCATGGGTATCCTGGGTTTTGTTAGGCAGCAGTACTTCTGATGAAGTGGCCTGGGTGTCTCTTACATGCAGATTATGAACATCCTGTCCTCTGGTCTACAGGAAACCACTCCCAAGCTGCCTGCCAGCACCTGCCTTCCCTCCACCAAGCCATCAGGAGTATCCTGCATCAGCACAGGTCAGTGCATTTCTGGCTGCACATCTAAACTAGGTGACACAGTACAGGCAGTGGCCTGATGGCGCCCACACCCTTTTGGGATGGGCCCAATGTACACTTCTTTAATCACCTGAAGATGCTTCACAGGACAACTTCCAATACTAAATAAAGAGTCTGGGGAGGTGCCCTTAGAAAATAACTTCTCTGCAGTTGACTGAAGCTTGTGTAGCTCCTGCAGCTTCAGAACAATGATTGCATGTCCCCGAAGGCCTGACTGGAATTTGCAGTAAAAGCTAAATGAGTGGTTTGAATATTCAAGTAGTAAGTGCAGCACTTCATTTTATTAAACTAAATGGTGCTAATGAAGCCTCATCAGTGCCTACTGACAAGCATAATTACTGTAACCTCTGCTTTTTTTGTGATCTGAGCAGATGGGTTGGAGGGGAAGGATGTAAACCTTGCTACCTTCAGAAGGCAGTGTAGTGCTCTTGAGTGTCCAGCTTTCAGGGTGAATACTTAGAAACTGCCAGTAGGTTTCCTGCACCCTAAAACTCTCTCTTCTTATCCAGGTCTTGCTGCAAATTGCATGTCTCCTCCCATGAGTGCACCCACACCAGGAGACATTAAGCCTAAGTGTTTCCTGAGCACTGGCCAACAGCAGCTGCCTCCTTACAGAGGAAGGTCCAAATCTTTAGAGAGAGGCCTTCAAAGCAAGGAGCTTGTAAGTCCAACATGTCAGCAAGCAACTGTGGTCTGATACATCTGGTAATGACTTGCACCTTGATCCTCATGAAAGCAGTAAGCATGCCCTGTCGTTTTTGTCTTGGGACATACGGTATACCCATCTGAAGTTGGTATATTATTCTCTCCTTGGAGACATCTTAAGAGAAGACTGGATGCTGTAGTGTCCTTGTGGTGGCTTTCCCCTTTGAATGATATGAAATAAAGTTGTTTCTCATACAAGAAGAGAAAAACACCATGACATTACTTGAGAGTGTCCATCAGGGCCTCCTCAAGCAGACTATAATTGAGAGTGGGACTATCCTGCTTTCTTCATGTCTCTTCTCTAGATTCTGATATGCTCACAAGTATCTTTTAAGCTGTTGTAAAGGGCAATAAGTAGTTTACAAAACGTGGATAGCACAGCATCAGTGACTTTTAAATGTAAAATATATATAGAACTGAAGTTAGCAGGTTCTGAATGATGCTTGTGGGAGAAATGCTGGGGTCTATGTGCTTCTATGCAATGCTCTGAATTATGGCCTCATCCTGTTCTGCCCTGACAAGGTGTGTTGTGCCCTTGTCTCTTTCCTTCCTTCTGCATCCCTCCTTGCCCCACCTTGGCGAGTAACTGACCTCTCTGATGCCTCTTTGTTTTGCAGTGTGGTGAGGGATGCAGATGTGTTGGGGATTCAAGCACAGCTGTATCTCCTGGCTGACCATGAGACCACAGCTTCCATTTGTATGGGGCCAGTAGGTCTTGGAAAGGAGAAGGGCAAAGAGTGTTGTGCTGTGGAAAGGAATTTTGTATCCAGGAGAGGCCAGGGTGGCTCTGTTCTGTGGCCTGTTCCAAAGGGTAAAATGTCTCAAAGGGATCTGCTTGAAAACTGTAGCAACCACTCACCTGCCTGTAGTAGTTTCTCTGCTAGTATTGTCCAAGAGCCACCTGATACTCCCCATCACAAGCAAAACAGGGTTTTGGAGAAAAATGCTCCTGAGCCTTTGGGACTCAGTTTTGAGATGACCTCCCTAAAAAGCTGCTTTCTTCAACTTTATCAGATGCTTAACTTCTGTCTTTCATTAGGACTGTCCCTTTCCTACCAAGTGGCCATCACCAACCATTACTGAGCTGATTGGGACCAGATATGCAATGATGGTGCTCGAAGGGCAAGGCCTCTTCCAAGGAGGTAGTGATGGCGTCTTTCCAAGAGCAAAGGTATGTTTCTTCTCCTTCTCTTCATGCTGCCCTTGCCTTTCAAAAGCTGGCTGGTTTCTTGGCCTGCAGTGCTGAACTGCAGAAGCACCCTCTGCCTCAACTTATCCTGTTCATAACAGCTGATAGGAGTTTGGCCCTAGGCTGGAAAAATTTTTTAGTATTTGTGCAGTGATGAATTCTGATCTAGCTTAAGCTGTGTAAATTGCCTAGAAAGTAGCCTAGCCTTTGCTTGTGGCTTTTTGTCTGATTTCCATGCAAGGAGAGCTGACTGCCATGACCATTGGTCAGCTCTGAAATCCCAAAGTAAATAGTTGGGATTTGGTGCTGCTAAACAGTGGAACAGAGGCACTTGACTCAGGCTCCCACACCTGAGTTGTGCTGACTCAAGCCACCTTGCCAAGTGGACATGAAGGTGGGGGAGAGGAGGGGGACAGGGGAGGAGCTGTATAGCTCAGGACTGTTGATTGTTCATATTTCTTGACTTTTGAGTCTCCTTTAGAGGGGGTGTGGCAACTATCCCTCCAGAGCAGATGTCCTGAGTACAGGCCCTTTGCAACACAGATGTGAGGAAGTCTGTGCTTCTTGGCTTTTGGGTTATTTTTTTGCCCTCATTTATTTAGCAGTATGCACAGAGTCAAAGGTTCTGCTAGCAGAGCCATGCTACTTCCACAAGCTATCTGATGCTCCTGAGACTGAATCCTTGTTTTCTTCTCACCTTACTGACCCTGCTTTAACTTGACTGCTCTGTGACTATTCTAAAATGGCTTTCTTACCCACTGCTGTTTTTTTAGCTTTCTCAAATTCTACTTCTCAAGATAATATCACTTCTGACTGCCAGCTGTGTATGAATGTGCTCTTTTTTATAAAGTTCAAGCGACTCATCAGCTTCCTTATGACTCATTTTTTGCTTCAGGATTGAATTCAAATTTGCCCTGATTTAATCTCTTTGGGATTGCTGCAGTCTACCTCAAAGAATGTCTCTCTTCTTCCTTCTCTCTTAACTAGCTACTGTTACACTCTTGCACAATACAGCTATTGTTTGCTCAAGAGCCTTTTTTAAAACTCCTGTTGTCTGGCAGCTGCCCCAAACCTCTGCATTATAAAAACACTGGCCTACACTGGCCTACAAGTAAGAACTTTTTTGCCTTTTTAGCTTTTAATTCCTGTGTCTTTGCTATCCTTTATTGGACCTCTGTTATTGTATATGATTCTAAAGCCTTTACGTTTGTTTACATGCTTGCTCTTTGGCCGGCAGTGGATACTGTTGGTACAAAGATGTTTCCCATTTGCATTCACAAATAACTTTCCTTTCCACAGATCTGTTTCAGCTGCCATAAGCAGATGTTTCTTAAGTGGCCTTACAACTGTTACCTCTGCAGCAGGTGAGCTGATACAAAAGGACTGAATGAGGAGGGAGAAACGAGTGAAAGAACAGTGCTGAGAAGTCTCTGTATTCATTGGTTGTACTACTGGATAGGAACAGCTGAGCTCTTCAGCTTTACCTTACTGCACGAGCCAGGCTGAAGTGTCTACAGCTGGGGAGGATGTGGAAAATCTTGTCTCTGAAGTAGTATCTCAGTTTTAACTCTTAGTATTACGTCAGCAATAGCCAAATTTCCTGTGCTGGTATTAAATTAGTTTCTCTGAGATCGCCCTCTGTGTTTTGTTCTAAAGGTTTGCTCTAACTTCAGCCAAGGGCTTGAAGAGGTTCTGGGAGAGGGTCTACAACAGAATCTTCTGTTGAGAACTGAAAAAGAGAACTCCAGACCTTGTGACTAGGAAAGGAGTTGAGCCTACTTGTATCCACTTATTTGTCCGAGGCTTTCTGTTCATGGGAGAGTGAGAGAGGAACTTCAGGCTCATTAAGGCTCACTTAAATCTATTTGAAGCAGTTGTGAAGCACTGAATTGATTATAAGCAGCAAGTAAACAACCACTGGAAATTGAGCAACTGTCTGGTGGTAGAGCTGGGTGAAACATAATGAGCATTTGCAGATAAAGCCTTGAAGCTATGGATGTTGATACATTTCAGATGATTTAAGCTACCAGAAATAGGAAGGCTGGCAAACTGAATAGTGGAGTTCTCAGCTTGCTCACTTTGCCATCAAGTGATTCTGCCACAATCATGGATTCACACTTACTTGGGAATGTCCCCTGTAGCTGCAATATTGGTATCTGCTGAGCTTTACTCAAATGATAATGCTGGAGACTTCTTTCTTTCAGGGTTGTCTGCTGTGACTGCTGTGTTAAGGCAAGTCTAGTCTTTACAACAGCATATGGGATTTTTACATTTTTTGCTTTCCCTCCTCCTCACCTAGTCATAAGAAACTTTCCTTCATCCCACTGATGCCTCAAATCTACCCTCTAGCTTGTTTCAAAGAAAACAGAAGAGGGAATAGTATGAGGTGTAAAAGTAGCCAGGGTGACACAGATACCTCTTGTCATACTCAGCTAAAACAGCTCTGGTTCTTCTTTCTTTCATCCTGTGTAAAGTGGTTGGGATTACACTGGGCTCTATTTATACAAGGGTCAGAAAGTTCACTGCATTAATGTCTACCTTTTAAGTGCACCAATAAATCAATTGCATGGCATGCAAATTGTCCTGCTAAGAAGGAGGAGGTTTCCTTGAGAACTCAGGTGACTTGTGTTGTGATTCTAGATGTCCATGCCCTTCAGAACATGTGTACATCTTCCACTTCAATTCCTAAAATTTTTGAGACTGTCTGGAGAGGAGGATCAAGGTACACAAGAGCAGAAGAGCTCCGAGTTGCTACATGAAATAGAGCACCGGCAGTATTTTGGGTAAGCTGGGACAGGGTTGTTCTATTTTTACCTTGAAAGATGTCACCAGTTACTTATGCAAAGCTACAAACATGCAGATAGCAGTATGTAATATTGTGCTGGTCAGCTGAATGTTCTGTTGAATGACTGGTTGTAGCCACTGGTCTAACTAGTCCACAGTTCTCTGGAAGTATTGTGGATTTTAGGTGACACAAAGGGAGGAAGTGTAGGTGCTCTGAAATGCATTTTCTGTTTTAACTATCTGGTTTGTGACATGGATTTAGAAGTGTCCATATTAGCCCAGGTATAGAAGATTCCTTGCAATAGCTTCATACTGTGAGAATTTCCAGACCCCATCACATTCTATCCCCCACAGCTGGAGGTCTGTCACTACAACCCAGGAGTAGCCCCTTTCTACCTAGACATGAAATATCCTAATTGTGGCTCAGGTGTAACTGACTGAACAGTGATGCCACAAATGGTTTTTCCATCCCTCCACGCACATACAGACCCTTCCTTTTTTGTCCCCTGAAAATTAATTCTTCCAAAAAGAGCTTTTGACATTTCTGGGTGAAAAAGACAACATGCATATAAGTGCAATATACAGGACTGAAAACATACATTATCTTTTCTTAATGTTCTCTTCTTTCCAAAGGAGTTACATTTTCTACTGGGCAAACTGGTACCTTCTTTTTCTTCCTGTGAAACCATTCTTTAATATAGCCAGAATAAAGACACAGTAGTTTCTAGTTCTAAGACTGGTACTTCAGTTGCCAAAAATCAGAAGTAGTGTTCATTACTGAAGTTAACTGCATGGGGCAGTGGTTTGGTCTGTGTAATGCAAGTACTGCAGAAGAGGCCTGAGAGACTGCATTACTGTCATACTGCAAGATGGCAAAAAAAAAATCCTCCTGCATGAGGATGCAGCCATAACCTTGGGCCAGACACAAATGTACATTAGCCCTTTGGCTGATATACTGTCGATAGAGAGAAGGTGTCAGCTGTTCTGGTGCTTTTTAGCTTTCCTAAGTGGTGCTGATGGCTCTTTTGAACCTATGCATTTGGCTAAATCACTTAGCAGCCTGGGAGAAGGGTGGAAGAGCACCATGCCTCAAACAGAAACCTGGGTCAGCTTTCCTGCTGTTGTTTTTCTCTGCCCCTCCAGTGTACCCGTTGTTTTGGAGCCCCGTGGCCTAGCACAGCCCCTGTGCTGTTACACAGGGGCCATGGCAGACTGGCTGACTGCAGACATCTGTACATGTTGTGAGCAATACCTGTTGAATGTGGCTTCCAGTCAACAGCACAGCATCCCTCTCAGGAGATTTTCCTGGGCTTGAACTAAACAGGAATGATTCTACCATACATTTCTCCTGTCACTTGTTATGTACCTGAAATAAATGAAACAGCTTTATGCACCTACTGACATAAAGGCCTGAATGAAAGACCTCCCTGCTGGTTAGTCTAAGCAGGAAGCACAGTTAGCATTTCTATATTGTGAAGTATTCTAAAGCTTTGTGGGTTTTAGAACTGTTTTAATTCTTTCTATGTGTCTTGGGGAAAATAAAGGTTGAAGCATTATCACGCCTCTAGCATTTCTTTCTTTGCACCTGCAGCTGTCATTGTTCCGTGGCACTTTTTGCATTCATTGCTGAGCAGACTTCCTCCAATATACTGAGCACAGGGAAACTTTTAACCACAAACCCCTGTTTGTGAGAGGCTTGGAAAGTGGAGCTCTCAGTTATGTGATCATATCACCCTGCATTTTGCATACACTCCTTCCTTACTACTCATAGCACTTAAAGCTCACAGCTTTGGTGCATGTAAAATGGCAGGGATAGCTGCTCTGTGTGCTTGCATTAGGAAGCAGATTTGATTTAGGAAGCTTTTGATTTTTTTCTGTGCACTCTTATGCTTTGGCACCAGAGCTTTCTGTGCGTCTCACAGAAGTACCTCTCAATGCTGTCATCACCTGAAGGGCAGGGAGTTGTTCTTGAGAGATTCTTGCTCATTGTCTTGGCCTAAGCCTTTGCCCTGGAATAAACTGGACTATTGCAATATTCCATAGATTTTTGTGTGTGTTTAAAACAAACAAATGAGATATAGGATAGTATATTTATTTATCGCCAGGAATTGCCTGTATGGAAGGGCCTGATAGAGTTTGCCTTGGTGAGTTTTGCAGAGCCTGGATAGACAGAGTTGAGTGGACTTGTAGCTGGAATGAGTCATGCTGAAGAAAATAGTGGCTGGGAAGGGCCAGTGCTAGGTGGAGGAGAAGGGAAGAAAGACACGTTTAAGCTGAGCCCAAGGTCTGCATCCAAACTGCCAGAAGGGTCAGTACCTCCAGCTGACTTGCACTGGCCTGACTCTGCTTCCTCCCAGCTGCCTGTCTGCAAGCTGATGCCTACTTGCAGGTTTGGGCAAGCTCTGCAAGTAAATGAATGTGGGGAAGCTGGAGCTTGAGCTTCCTTTTGGAGCAAGTTCAAGTGTTCCTCTTCCTTCAGTCAATTAGGAGGGGTGCAGCCTGCCTGCCCAGGTCCCCTCCTGTGTGTGCCAGTCGCTGGTGCTGCTGGGAGGCACATCCTTATCAGGCAGGTGGGCTCCTTGCAGGCTGCAGGGAATGGCAGCCAAGCCACAGGTGTGCTTGCTGGCAGGATGGGCACAGTGTGGGGCCAGGGGCATGAGGCACTCTGGGACGCTTGCTGAGTGAGGTAGTTCAGAGAGAGCCAGAAATGAGCTGAGATCAGCCTGCTTTGAGTAATGTGTAAGGCCAAAATGCTGCTCAGAGCCTGGGTGCAGCAGCAGGGAAAGGTGTCCATATGGCATTGAGGTAGACTTGAGTTCACCGTGGAGCAAAGGTAGTTCTTGGTTCTATCTCTTGCACATCTGTGTTGGGGTCGCATAGGCTTGTTTCACTGCCTTTCCCTACTTTGTGACCATGACAGGGGTGATGAAATGTCCTCACTTGCAGAACAGACAGGCAAAGTGGGGGTGTGTGTGGGGGGAGTTTGTGCTAAGGGGCAGCATGACCTTCCCTGATCTAGCATGGTGATGGGATAACCCCTGTTCCCATCATTCCGCTCAACGACAGTGCTTGCAGTGGCCACGGGACAGTGGCAGTAAAACCTCTGTCCCCTGTGCCCGAGTGGCATCTGGTCCTCCTCCATCCCGCCTGAGCCGGGACACCTCCTGTCCGCCAGGGGGCAGCCGCGGGCCGCGCAGCCCAGAGCTGGGGCAGCAAAATAGGGCTATCCCTAAAATAACACAGATTTACCTCAAAAATAACAGAGATTTACCTCTAAAATAACAGAGATTTTACCGCCCTCGTTTAATTTATTTAATTTTGTCATTCCCGTGGCACTTCCCCAAGCCGGGGAAGGTCCTACTGGCACACAGGGCCTGGGTGACAGCAGTGGGGAGGCTGAGGGTGATGTGGAAGATGAGGGCGTGTGAGTCAAAGACAGCTGGGACAGACACACAGCAACACAAAAAGAAGGTTTTAGGTGGAGGGGAGAGGCCTGACTGCAGCAACATCGTGTGGCTGTCAGAGTAGTTTGGTGTTTGCTGTGTGAAACCAGCTGGGGAAACATGCTCCAGTAGAATCACAGAATGGCTTGGGTTGAAAGGGACCTTAAAGAACATCTCATTCCAACCCTTTGCCATGGGCAGGGACCCCTTCCACTAGATCAGGTTGCTCCAAGCCCTATCCAGTCTGGCCTTGAACACTTCCAAAGGAGGATGGTGAAGCATCTGGAGGGGAAGCCTTATGAGGAGTGGCTGGGGTCACTTGGTACAAACCTGCTTGAATAACTTCACCCAGGGCACTACTGCCAGCACCTTCTTGTCCAGTTTAAAGCTGACTTTGAGTGGGGTTTCACCCTACATCTGATTCAGTTTGGCTTAATTTTTTTGTTATGTTTTGTTATAAAGGATAAACATAAGGGCTTTCATTTTTTTCATGAAATAAAACCATAGATGTAGTGTTGAGAAGGATTAGGGTTTAAAACTGTGTGGGCAAATTGGGGAAATGGTCTGGAAGAAACAGGAGGCAGTTGAATAAGGAGAAGTGGAAGGTCGTACACTTGAGCAACAATATGAACTCCCAGAGTACAGAGGAGGGAGTGATGGGTTAAGTAGCAATTCTTCAGAAAAAGGATCAAAAGCTGAATGCAAGTCAGCTATGTCATGGTGTTGAGGTGATGGAAAATAAGTTAAGGGGAGATGTGGTGTAATTGGATCCAGCCCAGCAGAGAGCAGGGAGAAAGAAAGCGGAAATAGAGACACCATTACCTACCAGGGAAGCCTGAAAGAACTGAAATTCTCTAACCCAAAGGAGGAGAAAAGTGAAGTCTCTGAGCACATAAAAAGGCATAATCATTGCTCCTTGTCTGTGATGGAGGAGAGGGGAGAAAAAAAAAGAAAAAAGAAGGCTTAAGTCACAGCAGGAAAGGCTCAATTTAGATGTTAGGAAAAACTTTCTAATGACAGGGATAATAAAGAATAGACTGCCTAGGGAGTGGAGAGCTTTAAGATCGAGTTAAGCAACATCTGTCAGGGATGTCCGAGGTTTAGGTGATCCTGCTTGGGTTAGTGGAATGGACTGGTCTGACCTTTCAAGGTCCCTTTCAGCCCTAATTTTTCAGTGGTTCTGTGGGCTGACATTAATCTTCTTAATGGTATTTAAACAGTCAGCAGCTTCTCTTAAGTAACTGCTAGCAAGTCTCTTCTCTTGCCTGCGGTTTAAAATTAACTTAATTTCCATGCATCACTTTCGCCCTCCAGCTCCCAAGTCCTGCATAGCGAACCAGCATCTGAATTCCTTGACAGCTTGTCAGTACCTTTCCTGTGGCTCTGATGAAAAAGAAGAGATAGAAATGCTGCATATTGGTGGCTATGCCATCAGTGTAAGGGTGCCCTTGTTTTCTGCATTTATATGCAGGAGGTATGGTCCCCCTTCTTAAGATAGCCGAGTCTCATATGCGGGTATTTCATTTTGTGCGCTCCAGGGACCTGCCTTTCCATGTTGCCTGCAGCCTTCTGAGGCAGTTTGTCTTGCCCTGCTTCTGGCCAAGGCTGGCCTGTTTCTGAAAGGAATCATGTCAGACCATGGGTCTTTGCTGTTGGTTTGTCACAGGGGTCTGGAGCACAATTCTTATGAGGAGCAGCTGAGTGACCCGGGGGTATTTAGCCTAGAGGAAAGAAGACTCAGAGAAGACCTTATCACTCTTTTCAGCTACCAGAAAGGAGGCTGTAGCCAGGTGGGGGTCAGTCTCCTCTCCCAGGTAACAAGTAACAGGACAAGAGGAAATCACCAGGAGAGGTTTAGATTGGATATGCGAAAAAAACTTCTTCACTGAAAGGGTTGTCTAGCCCTGGAATGGGCTGCCCAGGAAAGGGGAAGAGTCATTATCCCTGGAAGTGTTCAAAAATCCTGTGGATGTGGCACTTGGGGTCATGGTTTAGTGGTGAACATGGTGGCGCTGGGTTAATGGCTGGACTCGATGATCTTAGAGGTCTTTGCCAACCTTAAGAATTCTGTGGTTCTATGATAAGGTTTGAGTGTTCAAGCCCAGACACTGCCCAAGGTGTGTGGCACTTCTGTGTAACAATGTGTGCAACAACAGGCACTATAATTAACACATTGTCCACAAGTGATCTCTCTTCAAATGGTTCAGACTCCAGAAAGAAGTCTGAAGTTGGCCCTGGGGCTGGGTTCCCTGAAGTTACTAAAGAAGAGGAATTACACCTTTCATCTGCCAGCAACAGAGTAAGAGGGAGTGAAAAGGTCAGGCCATGATGAGCAGTATCTGGTCCTTGACTAGTGCTGTTGGAAAACAGGAGAGCTGGCTAGTGTTTCCTGAAGGCAGGGTGTCTGCAATTTCTTAGTTTTTTGCTTAAAACAGAAAAGATGGCGTTTCCATAGCTGGGAAAAACTGTCCCAAAGGAGAGAGAGAGCCGTTGCCTGAAAGTCCTCTCCTTTGAAAAATAATTCTCTACCAGGCACTGAACTGCATGTATGGAGTGGGGGGTGGGGGGAGGGGGGGTGGTGACCTTGTTGAGTGTGACCATGAAAACTGGGTGAATATGGCACCAAGAGGATCAGAGCTAGGAGATCAGCAGTACAGGAGATAGCTATAAACCAAAACAGGTTATCCATAGTCGGGAAAACACCTGGGTTTCCAAACCTTTGTTGCAGTCTCCTTAGTTATTTACCTAAACCAGAAAAGGTGACATTTCTATAGTTGAGAAAAATCATCCCTAATGAGAGAGGGAACCACAAATATCTGCCCACAGAGAAGCAGTCACAATTTCTCCCACTAATCGTATCCAGTGGTTTTAACCAGCCAAGATAATGGTGGGCCCAATACAGGGGCCTTCACGTTTGCTTTTGTTAACAGAGCAAGATCTGTCTTATCTCTATGTGACAAGCATTAAGAACTTTATTTCATACGTGTGAGTAACGCATAAAGAAACGGAGTGGCCACCATGGCAGCAGGTTGAACACAGGGCCTTTCACTCTGGGCTCCAAGCTCCTTCTTCCAGACCAGGCTGCCAGCTCCCAGACGTGGCGGGGCTGTTATTTATACACGTAATAAAACGCCACCTGAATGCAGCTGGAGTCCTACCTTTGAGCAATGTTACCACGCCAGGGACCCTATTTACAGCTATTTCACTTTGCCTCTCTTGATGCTGGGAATGAGAGTTTCAGGTGTGCTCCCCTTTTAAAAAAACACTCTGAAATATGCATATGTTGAAGTGGGTTGTGCTTTTGTGGAGTCTATATCCCAAACTGTATAGTAGCCGCTTTGTGCACAAATTTTACAATTCCACTCCAGTGAAAATGTATTTGTCAGAACCACAACAGTATGAATCTGACTCATTAAATAAGACCTCATTTTTTTAAGGGAATGTTGGGTGTAATACAGATAGAGCAAGCTTATAATGCCCTTGCAAGGAAAGGGTGAAGCAAGCTTACTCCTTAACTGCTGCAGTTTGGGAGAGGTGTTTTTGGAAGTGCTATAAAAATCATAACTTTCTCAAGATATTCTGAATGCCACTGTATCCCACCAGATTTGGGGAAAGGATGAGATTCGCCACTTAATTGTAAACTTATTTGAACAAAGCAATTTATGTGAAATGCAGCAGGGTTTTTCAAGGTAAGAGAAAATCATCACCTTTTTCATTTTTTGCCCAGACACCTGGGAAACTCAGGAGCAGCTACACTTAAGCCCTCTGCATTTCAGGCATTGCAAACTGAAAAGTTTTCCAAGTGAGGGGTGCTGCCAGCTGCAGTGAGCTTGATCTGTGCTTAGCTCTGGAGCTGGAGCCAGACGGAATGCTGACGCAGTATGGCTGCAGGCCTTTCTGCTGTTTTTACTCTGCGGAGTTTTTATGAGACCATATCTGTCAAACGTATGTGTGAAGATAAATCAAACAAGCACAGCCACGGCTGTTAAATAAATGTGAAATCTGAGTGGCTTCCACCAGCCCCTCGGTCCCTCCCCCTCGGCTGCCGTGTGCACTGAGTGTTTTATAGACACAGCACGGTGAAGGATGGCTGGTTATGAGAAAGGGAAAGCAGCGGGGAGGCAGCTCCAAGGGAAGGGGCTGATCTTGCAGGGGGAAGCAGAGAGCTACAAGATGGGTTTGGGGCTCATGCTGCTGAAATATTCGGGTCTGGAAAGAGCCTGGTTTGAATCTTGATGACTTTTGAAGAAGGAGAGACTCAATAAATTCCATCAGGGGATGTGGTCTGACTGCTGTGATGGCATCCAAAATGCAATGAAGATGGGGATTCAGCAGAGCAGACAGGAAGGCACTCCATGCTGAAGTGTAATGAGATAGACCATGTTTGAAGCTAATGCTGTGTGAGCACCACAAGGTTCCTGCACCTTGAATACCAAAGCATGAGAAGGACACCAAGCTTCTGCATGCCACACAGCCTGTCTTCTGGAAAATAAAAAATTCTTGACCTGATCACCACTCATATTTTCCCGCTATTCCCCAAACTGTTCTTCCCCAGGGAGAGGGATGGTGCTTCCAAGGTCAGGGTTGAGGTTACTGACAGGTCAGGGAGGGAAAGGTCAGGCTTGAAGCTGACTCTCTGTACCAAAGCTGTCCCACATAGTGAGAGGGACTTGCAGTTTCCAAAGCCATCAATCTCCTCCCCACTTTCACCAGCTATTCACCTCTCCCAGTTTTAAGTGGAAGAAAATACAGCCAACCTCTTCAAGTCCTTGTGTCATGCCTCTGGGAGCTGCATTCCTGCACTCAAGTGCTCAGTCACCGAAACAGAATAGCCAATATATCACTCCCATTGTTTTATTTGGGGGTTGAAGTTGGATCAACGTATCTGAAGGCTACTGTAACCAGGAAATTATTCTTCTGATTTCTGACAATGGGGCTGCTTCTGCCACCAAGAAAGCATTTGTCACTTCTCCCTGGCTGCACTGAGGTTTGGCTGAAGGTGCTTGTTTGCCCTGGCATATAGGGAGAGCATCCTCGCCGAGGGGATGGGGACTCGACAGGAGTCGAGGCTCACGAACCACGTGGTACCAAAGTGCACAGTGCTGGTGCCAAGGGTGAAGCAGGAGGGGCTATGCCATGTGCTCTGGAAGGCAGGAGTGTGGGACAAAGAATATTTGATGAGGCTCCTACATCTGTGATAACATTGTGCCTCCCTCTATTTTTAATGCTGATTGACGTTAGGAGAGGACTTGACCCATAGGAATATAGTATGCTGCACATAGCAGCTTTTAGGGCAGCTCCTGGTCCTTCTGCATACATCACTGATGTTGAGCTGAATGAAAATAAATACTCAGAGATGGGTTTTGCCAGTAAAAATACACAAGGAAAGAGAAGGCTAATGTACTAACAAGTGCATTTCTGATGAATTGCTAGTGCAATGCAAAATTATTATTAGCAATAATTAGCAATGCACATGAAACTGCGATTGAACAAATAATCTGTGAACACTCAGAGGGCCGGGAAAACACTTAAAACAAATCTTTCTTTGAAAGTAAATAATTTACATTGGATTTTGTGAGCTCACAGGGCCAGGTTGCTTTGTTGATGTGCTGGCACTGTTACTTTCAATAAAATCTAAATCAGCCAGTTTACCTGAGCTGAAAATCTTATTCCAAGTTTTCTGTTGATCATCAGAGTCATTATTAAAGCTGAATATTTAAGGGAATAGCTTTTCATTCTCTGTTGGAGTTGGGGCTTTTTAGAGTATGCTGTAGGTCCTAGTGTATAGCGTATACATGCAGTTCCAAGTGATTCAGCTGGCACTTAGCAGCTGAAAAGCTGAGTCTATACCATTATGTCAATGCAGAACAATTAAATTCTGATCCCAAATAACTGTAACACAATTCTAAGGCTCCAAAGCATCATCCTCTGTTGACACTACTGCCCTGCTGCCAGAGTAGGAACCTTGCTGAGATCAGGCTAGAGGTGCAGGTTGGCTTTGGCATCTGCTGTCCTGGCTGTTGGGGGAAAGCCCCTCACGCTGGGATGAGTAACGTGCCCTAAGGCACAGGCAGCACGGGCAGTGCTCGGGTGCCAGACCTGCCATCATTCTCTTTGCTTAGTCCAGAGGAGACACGCACTGGTGGCGACACGACCATGAAGGTGAATCACTGGTGTCTCACCTCCTGCAGGCCTATCCCTCCATTCCTGTCACCATGGGCAGGAATGTCACCATTCCTGTCACCATGGGCAATGCTGGCTGCAGGCAGCTTCCTTCTACAGCAGCAATAGCTGCCTCCTCACCCCATCTCTCCATTGGGAGCATTGGGAGCAGCAAGCCCTACCTCTAGGGCTTTCAGTGCTCTCCCATCTAGCCTTGCATCCTTCCCATTCCCAGGACAAGGTTGGTCTGGATGGGTGCCTCCTGATCCTCAGGCACTCAGCAGCAGCTGGAGAAGTGTGGAAATCTCAGTGACACCTGCTGCAGATGAGGGACTGCAAGGGGAGTAAGTGGAAACAGGCCCTGTGCAGAGGGAAAGGGAAGTTTTGGGGGGCAGACTGAAGAAGGAGGAAGGAGAAACATCCTAGTATTCCTCCCTTCCTGTCCTAGTGAATACTCCTAACAAAGCCTTCCACGTACAGTGGGCCCTTCCCACCCCTCCCCCTCAGCTCCCCCAGGAGAGATGCAGCCTAAACCTAAATCTCTGGTCCCTGTCCAAACCCCCGAGGCCAGACACTGCTGTCATTCCTGACAGCTACCCAATGTTCTTGAAGCTCTCCCCTTGGGGAGGCTTCATGCCTTGACACTTTATGTATTGCCTCCATCTATTTGCCCTAACTTTTTTGTGACATCAAGTTTGAATCTTTCTTGCTGCAGTTTAAGCCTGTTATTATTTCTGAACCTCTCTGTTTTGGACAGGTAGAAGTGACTGATGTCTTTCTCCCCTTGTTGCAATCTTTCATGAACTTACAAAACTTACTGTGCTTATTAAAGGTCTTCTTTTCTTAAGGCTAAGCTTTACCAAGACTTTCAGATTTTCCTCCCAGATCATATTCTCTAGACTGTGACAATTCTTCTTGGTTTTGTCTGGATTGTATTTATTTAGCCCACTTTCTTTTTCTTTTTTTTCTTTTCTTTTTCCAAGAGTATGGCACTGATGACAAACACTTTGGGTTTTAATCTGCATTAAACCCTAACCCTAACCCTAAACATTAGCTCCCATAGCTCTATGTCCATATTTGTGCAGTTAGTTACTCCTCAGTTTGGATCCTCACATGGATTCCTACTACATCCTTTCATTTTTTTTTCCCTGATGGTTTCTTGAATTTGTCAGGCTGTTGTTTGCTTTTTTAAAAAATTCTAATCCCGTCTTTGATGTTCCCACAAATCCTTCCAGCTTTGGGCTGGAAATTTAATCATCTTTCTTCTAGTCCACAGTTGAAGTCACCAACAGAATGCAGCTGGAGACAGAGACCTGTACACCTCTGTTCAACAGGCTCCTGTCTGTGGGGGGTGAAGTCCTGCTCCCAGCCTCCTGAGTACCAGTGCTATGTCTGCTCTGCAGTAGATAGACCACACATTCCTTCCTGTTTTATGAGAATTTCATGCAAGACAGTGTCAAAGGACCCACTCGAGTCAAGATACTGACATCTGCTTCTCCTTACTGGCCTGTGAGGTCTGTCTGCTTGTTTTAAAAGAAAATTAGATGGGTTTTTCAAGACCAGACTATGAAGCTAATATTGGTTGTTACTCATCCCATTACATTCTGGTTTCTTACAAATAGCTTTTTTCATTACTAATTCCAGAATTTTTTCCTGTAATTGAAATTGAATTAATTAGCCTATAATTCTCCATCTCTTTTTTTTTTTTTTTCCCCAAGGACTTCTTGATTTTAACTTCCCTGGCTTTTGCTATGCTTTTATATTAAATCTTAGTAAATCAGCCTAGATTTCACTCTGTATAGATGTCTTCTTTATGCTCAAGGTCAACAGTGGCATTCTAGTCAATCTGTTCTTTTCTTGTATTTATATTCCTGTCTCTGCACAACCTGTCTTGCCGCCTTCCTAGCTCAGCATCTAGCTGGGTGCAAAAAATCTCCTGAAGTCTGCTAGTTGCTTCCCAGCTCGATGGCTTGCAGGACACTTGTCACGATGGTGAGGCCCACACCTGGTGACCTGTAGGCCACCCTCTGCTGTTGATGCTCCTGTTTTCTCTCTGAGCTCTATTAGCTACAGAATTTCACCTGGCAGAAGTTCTGGGCCACACACCTCAGCACTGCTGCCATCTTCTTTCTTTCTTTTTTTTAGGCCTTGTCAGAAATTATTGGCATGAATAAGACAGCCACATCTCCTGCCATGCCCAGCAATTTTCCATTCCAGCTACTCCACAGGAGAGGGAAGGAATACTGAGGACCACTGACAAACTAAAGTCTCCCTACTCAGTTACTTTTCTTACCCTTCAAAGTCAAGGTTAGATCTGCATTACCATGCTGGCAGTGAAGCCCTAGTTGAAGCCAGCTTTGGATAATGTTTGCTCAGGTGTAGTATCTTGGAAGTGAAATCATTGCTGCTCCTTTCCCAGAAAATATAGTCATTGTTTGCCACATTTAATTAAGTTTCCCCCTCTGTTCACACAGCCTCCCCCACACAGATCTGCAGTTAGTTTTACAGTTTCCTCTCAGCCTTCTCCTTTGATCCTAAAGTAGCTGTCACCTCAGTACCTACAGCCCTTCCTTTCTCACCTTGGCCAGCATAAAATGTGTTTGTGTGTTAATGGCTTTCTCCTCGGGGCGGCTGACTCCCTTTACCAGTCAGCTGGATGCTGGATGAAATCATTCTTTCTGCTGCTTCAGATATGTCTCACATCTATATTTCCCTGCCTGGGTTTTATGTTCCATCCCGACTTCATTCATAGGAAATGGTTCTGTTTGAGTTCATTTTGTTTTGGAAAGTGAATCCGTTGCCAGGGGAATGTGAGAGATTTCCAGAGACTAGGTCCAAGTTTAGTGCAGGAAGGTGCTACACAGACTTTGCCACCCACAGCCTGCTGCTGCTTTGCTGCAAGAAGCTGTTTCCTTCTTAGAGCCTCCTCAGCACCAGCCATACTCAAACCAATGTGTCTTGAGTGCTGTAGAGTCTCTGCTCTGGTCAGCTGTGTCTGTGACCTGCTGTCTCCACCTTATTTGGCTTCTGTTAGCCAACTTGTCCTAGACCTGAACTAGAACCAACCCTCAGGTCTGCACATCTGGGAAAAAACCTGCTTCAGTAAACAGAGCTGTATTACAGCAACTGAAGCAGGGAAGGAGCAAGCCTTCACCTTACAGTGAAGAAAGTTTAAAATAACAAAAAAAAAGCAACCAAAACCCACTTGACATAAATAAATGACAAAATAACCCCGTGCTCAAGACCTAAGTGCAATTATGAGTAGTACCATTTTTAGACTCTTGGGATAAAGTTCTGCAACAAAAGTTATTAATAAAATCTTCGCCACGAGTGTGGCTTCAATAGCGTGACTCAGAAACCTCAATCCAACGACAGCCTGTCTGCTGTAGAGCCTAATATGGATGCTGCATTTGTCCATGCCACAGCAGGCTAGATTCAAAGTGCTGGATTAGTTTGATTAACCCAAAGTATAAAGCAAACTGCATTTTCTCTGGTGTGCCATCGAGTCAGAGCTGTTCAGCTCTGGTACTGGGATGGGACAGATCAACAGGATCTGTCTTGTGGGCATGATGTATGAAGAGGGCTAATGGAGGAGAAGGCTGATTTGAGGAGGTCTGGAAGAGCAAATCTGGAAGGGAGGAATGACAGCATGTAGAGTGAAGTGCCAGAGCAGGGTTGTGTGCAGTTACACACAGGGACCCCAGTGTGCTCCCCCTCTGCTCCTCAGAGGTAAAACCTTAAGCCACTGTAATCAGTGACAGATGCCGGCTGCTGAACCAGAGCTCTGCTTCATCTCAA
The DNA here is from genome assembly GCA_013398275.1 of Promerops cafer. NCBI lineage: Eukaryota > Metazoa > Chordata > Aves > Passeriformes > Nectariniidae > Promerops > Promerops cafer. The sequence continues at coordinate 54,390 of VZSE01005087.1, forward strand.
GAGAGGGAAGAAGGCACAAAAGATGTGTGTTGGAGTGGTACACAAAGAACTGTTACAGACTGCAGTCTCTGAAATGAACAATTGTTGTTCTCTAGTGTTTGCTACAGATTAACTTTCAATAAAAAGGTACCCACATTTGTAGAGAAGGTGGTCTAGAGAAAGTCTCTGTGATTTTTGCCTTTTTTTTTTTTTTGGTCATTTTGGTGTATTACTATGTCAACAGGCTCATTAAATCTTACTTCTATGGATCATTTTCAAATTCATGCTTACACAGTGACCCAAAAGAATGAAGGAAAAAAATACTTCCATCCAAAAAATGGCTGGCAGAGGTTGAACAAAATGTCTGCTTTGGGAATGAGCGCTGCCTCTCCCTCTCTCATACATATGCACACATACTCTTGCTGGGCAGACCACTGCAAATCAGGATTACTAAGAAGAGTTAAGGCCAAATCTGAAACAAGGAAAAACTCTGTCTGTAGAAACAGCTCAGCAGATGTAAATTTATTACATTCACTGCAGCAGCACGGCAAACAAAACAAAACAAAACAAAACATTTCTTGGTGCCTGTGTCTGATTTGCCTGCAATGACCTCTCTTTCCTTCAATCCAAGTCCTTTCTTTCTGCAGATCTCCATGTATGGTTGGCATTCCACAATTAGGGAAGCATCAATAAATCAGTGACAGACAAGCAAGGACTTCAGCCTTCCCTAGAGCTTGCAGTGCTAAAAGTTCATCTCCAAGTGCTCCCTCTTCATTCCAAGCAGCAGCCAGGGTGCTTAAGGTTTGTGAATAGGAACAGCATGGGCTCAGTGCTGGCCAGGCTCTGAAACTGGAGTGGGAGGGGGTGGAGATGCAGATAATATTGGGTTGAACTGAACGCCATTAGATATTGGGCTACACAATGAGCCAAGAACTTGGGTGGTAGCTGTTGTTGTGAATCATGGTCAAGAAATGTTGTTATTACATCGAGCTTTACATTGGGTTGGGGCCTGATGTGAACCATGGGGATTCAGCTTTGCAGAACACAAAGACCAAAGAAAGGCTCATGGAGCAAAGGGGCAGAAATGCCTGTATGAAGAGGGTCTTGTGTGGCAGAGAGAATCCTGTATGAAGCATCAGTGGCAGGGTTCAGGTCCCTAGGTAGCTTCTCTGGGAAGAACACCTTGGCATAGGACCTTGGCAGGCTCCAAATTTGGCCCTCACTCACAGCAAGGCTGTTTTCAACAGGTTGTGTTGTTTAGGTTGTGTTGTCCAGGACTCTGTCCAGTTCAATTTTGAAAATCTCCAAGGACAGGGATTTCACAATCTCTCTGTGAAACCTGTTCCAATGATGAAATATCCTTCCAGACAAGATTTTTTTTCCTTAGCTTCAATGAATATTTTTCTAGTTGCAACCTGTGACCGTTGTTTCTCCTTCTCTCACTGGCCTCCTCCAAGAGCAGCCTGACTTTGTCTTCTCTTTAACTTCCTTTAGCTAATTGAATACTGCAAGTAGATTCCCCATATCCAGGATTCCCTTTTTCCTCCAGGTTAAACAGGTGTCTTTCAGCTTTTCCTGATACTCCTTTGTAGCTCCCACATCTCTTACAGAGCAGTAATCTTCCTCTCTCCCATCTATTCAGACAGTAGGGTCTTTGGGATGGGTATTATTATTTGGTACATGCATGGCAAATGGAGTGGGGAGCCAAGGCACATGGACAATCACTTTATAGCTTTCTCCTTGGAGTAATCCTACTCCCTTGCCTTGCTGGAGGTCAGAAAGGGGCTGTAATTAAAGCTGCAGGTTCACCTGGGGAGCAGAGCAGGGAAGGAGTGCAGCACTGAGTGCTTGCTTATGGTCTTGTAGATGCCCTCATCTTCTGAAGCAAGATTTGCTATACCTGAACCCTTCCTGACAAGCGTGTCTCCAGCTCCACTTACACTGCACCCATGAATGAGAATCTGCAATGTCCCTCATCAGCTCCAAAGTTTCCCTATTATTGCTCTGCTGGCCTAAATCTTTCCTGCAAACCGACCCCAGTTCTCCTCATGTTCCTTTCTTGGACTCTGCAGTCTTTAGGACAAGCCCTTATGTATTGAAGGGCTGTTAATGCTCCCCCTTAGTTTTCTCTTCTCCAGACTAAACAAACCAAATCTTTCAATCTGCCTTCAGATTATGTTCTCCAAAGCTTTTGTGGAGCTTGCCCCTGCACCTCAGAGGGCTCCCCAGTTTGTTTACCCAGTTTGGAGAGTGCCCAGCGTCCTCAGGGCCAAGTGCAGCACAGTCATTTTCTCCTATGCTTGCCCTGTGACTCTCTCATTAATGGGTCCCTTCAAGAGACTCGCCTGTTTTGAAACAGCATGACAGTGTTTGACTAATTTTTTGTCTGCAATCCTGGGAGCCTTTCCTGCAGCAGTGCTCTTTATGCAATTAGTCCCCATTTTTCATTTGAGTTCCAACACCTCACTGTGGTATTTTACTCTTGCTCTTGTGTGATTTCCATCCTGCTGATTTGAGACCAGTTCTCCAATTTATCTAGATTGTTTTGAAATCTGCTGCTGCTGCCTTCCCCTCCACACAGACCCCATGGCTCCTCCTGGCTCAGTGGTGCACATAAATGTTGTCCTGATTTCTCCACAGTATCCCTGACGCTGTGGTCCCTATTATCTCCACTCTGTGGTCAGGCAAGCTGTTGAATTGCCTGAGGCTTGGGGCTGAACCCTTTTTGCAGCAAACACAGTTGTTAATGTTTTGGGACAGTGTTACAGTGAGCTACACACCTGCTTGTAGCAGGATTTCACACACCACAGGCTCCTGGTGGTTTATGAGGCAGTTTTGCAGCACACCAGAGGCCACTGGGTGCTGCTGGGCCATGGTCTCTCCTGATGGTCCTCTGGGAGCAGCACTGCTAAGCACAAAGGATTTGGAAAAAAAAGCTACCTTGTGGTCCACAGCTGTGAGAAACTGAACTGAGAAAATTATCCAGAGGGAAGTTTCAGGCAGAAAGATGCACAGAAGGATCAGGCAGACTTCCCTTTATATGGCTTCATAAATGCCTGAAATACCCAGGCCAGCTGGTGAGAGGTTATCCCAGGGTCCAGCCTCAGGACCTGGGGACTTGCACCAGCCCTTCTCTGGCCCTACGAACTCTTGGATGACCCAAGAGCCCCAGGAAGCACCAGCTCATGCGTGGGACCAGGGGCTTCCCCACAGGCTGAGCCTGGATCAGGACCCCTTCCCCGCACTCCCTTCGGTGCCTGGCTGTCTCCAGGCCCTGGCTGCCAGGCTGGGATGTGGGTTAGCAGATTTTTTCCACGCTGCTTCTCCGGGATCCCTGACAGAGCCCATCAGAGCTGCCTTTTATCAGCACTGCACGCCTTAGTGAGCCTGTCATGACTCACACACAATGTGCTCTGTGCCGGATTAATCCGGCTGGCTTTCATGCTCAGGATGTGGGCGACGGGCAAGGGATGGGGGTGTTGGGGGGGGACATGGGGGACATGGGGGACGTGGGGACAGATGCAGAGCTACTGGGGGCCTGGGACATGGGCAAACTTGAGGGCCCTGAAGTACTGAGGAGGAGGATTTCGTTTCGGTACGATCTGGAGGGACAAAGAGACAACAAGCCCTTTGCCCACAGGTACAGAAATGAAAGGAGAGCAACAGGTGGAATGCTGCCTTCCAGCTGCAGGTACTTGTTGCTCTGACTTTTTAGCAGGAGCCATGCCAGGGAGTTGTGCAGAGGTGTTCAGCCCCATCAGTGAGTTTATTTGCACTGCCACTCCCTTAGCTTTAACTTCCAACTTCCCAAGAGTATTTGAGTTTAAGCCTGAGGGAGCCAAGGGTGGGAGGCAACTCTTGCCACATACAACCATAGAATGTACTGAGTTGGAAGGCACCCACAAGGATCATCGAGTCCAACTCGGCCTGTACAGGACACCCCAAGAGTCACACCATGTGCCTGAAAGCATTGTCCAAACACTTCCTGAACTCTGTCAGGCTTGGTGCTGTGACCACTTCCCTGGGGAGCCTGTTCCAGTGTCCAACCACACTCTGGATGAAAAACATTTTCCTGATATCCAGCCTAAACATGCCCTGACTCAGCTGTATCTTGTTTCCTTGAGTCCTGTCACTGGTCACAAGAATGAAGAGATCTGTACCTGCCCGTCCTCCTCGCGGTGCAAGGAAGTTGTAACTGCTATGAGGTCTTCCTTCAGTCTCCTCCAGGCTGAAAAAATAAACCTACCTCAGCTGCTCCTCAAAGGCTTCCCCTCCAGACACTTCACCATCCTCATGGCTTTCATTTGGAGGTGTTCAAAGCTAGGTTAGATGGGGCTTGGAGTAGCCTAGTCTAGTGGAAGGTATCCCTGCAGGGTGGTGGAACTGAAGGAGCTTTAAAATCCCTTCCAACTCAAACCTGTGATTCCAATCAATTCTGTGATTCTACAATTCTGTGAAGAGCAGCAAATATAAGACATTGCATGCAGCTAGTATTTATTTACACAGTATTTTATAGGTGGAATTGGTTAAGAGCAGAGTTAACCTTTTGTCCCAAAGCCACAAGCACGCTGTCACTGTCTGGTTTTGATTGTCTCCTGCCACCTCTTGAGTCCCTCCAGCCCCTGGCATATCCCATGTTATTTCTTCCACCAAATCACCCACTCAGCCAACCATAATTTATCCCCAGCTTGTGGGCTCACATAGTACTAAGCATGTATGGAAGATTTCCTGCACCTCTCCTGCTCCAGAGACTCCACGTGGTATTGGTCCAGCTGGGATCACACCTGAATGTTGCTGCAGGTACATGAGTACAGTTTGGTGTTCATCTCCATTACACAGATCTATCCAACCCTAAGAGAGGGAGAGACAGATACTTGCTAATTCATGTGCAAAAACACTCTTTGAGGCTGTTAATATTTTTGATTTAGATGTGACATTTCTTTGATATCTGAACACATCTTTTAAAGCAGATCACTCAGGGGGCTTACGTGTCTGTGAAACATAAGTGTGAATCCTTGGTCCATGAACTGAGGGAGGACAATGTTTATAGCTCATCTTTCTTCTTTTTTGGACTGGATTTCCAAAGTAATTAACGTTTCTCAAAAATGTATTTTTCATGAAATGGATGTCTTCAGAAAGGGCTGCCATGACAGTCCTCCCTGAAATGTGTGGGAAGCTTGAGGAAAGCTTTTCACTTTCATCCCAGTTACCTGCATGCTATGCAAATTTGGGATCTCTTTCTGCTTATTTGTAGAGAATTATTTGCCTCTGAAATAAAGAACTGTGAAGCTGAGCTGAGAGAGTTACTTCTCCTAAAGGTAAAAAATACCCAGTAATTTATATACCCTGCATAGTTAATTTCTGAGAGTCCATCATCATGGGCAACCAACATGTCTCCTAAATCAGGTCTGAACTATGGCAATTCAAGAGGAGTGCCGAAAAGTCATATTTGTGTCTTCAAGACTCTCTTTGGAGCAAGTATTCCCATGACAAGAGCTGCAACCTGACTAGTGCCTTTTGGTGACAGTCACAACAGCTCAGCCAGGCACAGAGGAGGGAGCTCAGCCCACCTTCCTGGTGCTGATACACCTTGTAGGGCAGGTTATGGGCATTGCTGCTGCCTACTCTGCTGGCACCTTCCTAGTGGGAACACCACAAGAGGCTGGGCAATTACAGCCTGCAGTGCCAAACACAGGCTCTTTTGGGAGTTTTCCTACAGTACATCACATGAGGGTTTGGGGCTCTCAGTCCAGCACTTGGTTAAATGGCCTGGTTGCTTTTTATATGAAGAAGTGTAAATTTGCTCAGGGGGCCCTGATCTGCACTGACATCTTGGTTAATGGTTTTGAGGTACGCAGAATGGAAATCAAACATTACTGTACCTTTCTGAACAAAGACATAGTCAGTATAAAGAAAAAACAGGAAGGAAGATGCAGGAAAGTGTACATATTTCTTGCCAGTTAAAGGTATTCAGTTGTGTAATACATCACCATATAGCTCTTTCTCAGTGGTTGATAATTTCATCTTCAGTCACCCAGTAACAAGAATTTTCATCTTCATTAACTGTAGAATGGAGAACCTAAAATGGTTTATTGTTCCAAAAGCTGCTCTTCTGTTCCGCTTTGTCAGCTTTTCCCTTTCACTTTCCTCAGGTGCAAGACCATGATTTAGTAAGGTGTTTAAACATCTCTTTAAGTTTAAGCATATAATTAAGTTTACTCATACCCAGCAGCACCTCTAAGGGTGTCCTTAACCATGTGCTCCAGTTGCTCCAGTCACAGTGAAGTAACCAAGCAATTAAGCAGGTGTTTTGCTGAAGCAGAGCCTAAATGACTACTTTTAGTCCTTTGTAAGGAGGAGTATAAATCCTCCTCCTGACAGGGGTGGGAGTGGGGAGGGATGTGCTTTATTATCACCCTCCTCTTTAAAGCTTGACTTGGTCTTGCAGACTGCCCAGGTCCTTCCTTGTGCTGGTGACCAGCTGCTAAGCGGCTGTCACCTCTCTGAGAGCTGCGACCATGTACAAAAAATTCAGATTTACAGCAACAAGATCATCATCCCTTTTATGGAAGTGCAGGCTGGTGGCAGTGATGTTGGGAGCTGGCTTGTGTTAACCCAGGCAGGGAGAGGACAGCAGGGCTGCCCCAGTTTACACCTGCTGAGGATGGGGAGCCAAGGGAGGGAAAGGTTTTCTCTGGTTTTGTTTCACACCACCTTCCCACAGGGGCCGCGAAGCCCTTCTGCGGTCACTGTGCTGCTTGGAAAATGAACACTGTCTCTGTTTAATTTTAATGCAGCCCATTAACTAAGCTGCCTCTCTGCACTTTGTCCATCTGGGTCGTCCCATGCCTGCCAGAGTTTCCCTTTCATATTATTCCCCATCGATTCAGGAGGCCCTTTTGACTCACCCCTCCCCTCCTCCTCTCCCCAGACCATCAACATTGTGTCGCTCAGCCCTGGAGCACAAGCCGCAGCCACTCCTTGTGTTCCACTGCCAACACAGAGAGGCATCAACCTGTGCAAGGATAAATTTCACCCATGTTGCCCCTGCCCCAAGCAAATAGCCCTTGCTGCCATAAGAAAGGCAAAAAGCACAATGGAGCGAGGTACCACACCTATAACAGTGCACACTTGTTAACCAGGAAAAAAATGGAGAAGGAGGAGGAGGAGAAAGAGGAGCATAGATGTAGCAACATCAGGGGCTTGGGCAGGAAGGGGGCTGGCAGTAAGGGAGGCAGCCAGACAAGTAGGGTCCCTCTGCTGATGCCATCAACCATAGGGCCCAGGGCCTGTTTGTTGTCATTGTTGGCAGCAGGGAGAGTTGGGGTTTGCTTTTTCACATTCTTCTTTTCTCCTTCTTTTCCTGTTTTTGTTTGTTTGTTTGTTTTGGGGGTTTTTTTGTATGTGTGTCTGTGGTTTTTAGGTTGCTTTTTTTGTTTGTTTTTTTTTCTCGTGACGTCTGGGCTGCAGTTCAGCCAAGGAGGGCTGGGGCCGGGGAAGGAAGGGTGAATATGGGATTTTGCCCAATCCACTGATTCTCAATGGAGGCTCTAAGCAACACTCAAGGCGCTGTGAGGCAGCACTGGCCCAAAGAAAGGAACCTTCATGGGCTGTGGGGGGAAGGCAGGCAATGGCCAGCATCCCTCCCACCAGGTGAGCGGGAGCCCGGCCGCTCTCCCCTTCCCCCAGTCCTATTGCCCAGTCAAATCTCCCAGTGGAGACTTTGGCCCCTGAGCTCAGGCCAGGCGGTTGTGCAGCTCTGTAAGATTGAAATGGGTAAATAAATAGAGTGTACAGAGCAGACCTTTGGCTGGAGGCATGCTGATCCATGCCAACGGGGGCTGTACGTGTGAAGCTACACATATACATGTGTATATGTACATAAAAAACCACATTCCTGCATGGAGCATGGGCTGTAAGGCTGGTGGCAGTGGCAGCGACTGTGACTTTCCAGCTTGGCCCTGCACGGTTCCTTCACTGAGCCTGCCGTCCCTGGCTAGGTGATATCATCTCTTCCAGGAAAACATCTGGTCCTGATTTCAGGCCTGCTGGTGACCAAGCCACCACTGGCCTTCTAGGCAATGTGCCCTACAGATTAATTACTTTCACAGTTGAAAACGTGCACCTTGATTTTCAGTCTGAATTTGTCTGGCCTCAGCTGCTGGCAGCTGGTTCTCATAAATGCCCTTTTCTGCCAGATTAAAGAACCCTTTGATATCAGGACTCTCTCTCTCCCTTGAGGTGCCTGTAGATCAAATCACTCCTTGGAAGAACCAGGGAGATCGTGCCTTTTTAAATTGCACACCATAGGGTGGATTGTCCAGACTTCAAACCTTTCCAGATTAAGCCATGTGGCATTAAATATCCTTTGGCATCCACACCTGTTCCTGCAACCCTCACCAGCACTGTGAAGGGCTGCCTGCCAGCCCTGGATGCTTGATGTCTTCAAGATGCAGACACAGCCATGCACGGACCAACAGAGGAGCAGAGATTTGGGAGAGACCCAACAGATGCATTTGGCCATGGAGGGGCTGTTCCTTAGGTGTGAAAGGACCAATGAAATAAAATCTTTTGCTGTGTCTGCTGCTGAGGAAGTCACGGCATGCTGAGTGGGTCAGAACAATTGAGGCTGGCCCTCACTAGTGGGAGAGTGGGAAGGAGATTGCAAACTGGCCAGCACATTGTGCACTAGCAGCCTTGGAGGAACAGATTGATCTCTTGGATCAAAGAGAAGCCACAGAAGTCTGTATATGGAGAGGAAAAAAAAGATTGTTGGTTTGCAACATTGATTTTTCAGATTTTAACTTCTTGTGGTAGTATAGCATAAAAGTGGGAAAGGTTTTGAATGAAGCCTCAAGCTCACAAAGTGCAAGAACTATCTGCCTGCCCAGTTTTGCAATAAAAAGATGTTTGTGTCAGCAGTGGAAAGGAGGGCTTTTGTTTGTTTGTTTGTAAGCTCTGCAGCCCAGTATCACTGCCGTGTTTATTACACCCAGAGCTCATGCAGAATGGCATTTCCAGTGCCCACATGCATCTCCACTCGGTTGCTGGAGTGCCACAGTCTGTAACATGCAGAGTCTGAGATGCTGAGACGCTGCTACTCCACCACACTCTCAACTCCCTAGGGTTATAACCAGCTGAGATTGCAGCCAGTTGGGTATAACCAGCGCTGGCTACAACAGCTGGGGAACATGAAACACTGTCCTTGGCCAAGTAATTTGCAAAAGGTCACCCAGAGCATCTGTAGCACGGCAGGATCTCTGAACCCTGCTCTTTTAACTCTGGCTCATCATCACAGAACCCTCTCCCAGGTGAGGACATTCCTCAAGTGCTTTGGATCAGATGGAGCTGTCTGGGTAGTCTTTCCCACTAAACTGCATTTCTGAAAAACAGGGCTCATCTCTCACAGTTGTGTATTTTAATCAGAGCTACAAATCTTAAGTTGAGGGCAAGTCAGGCCCCTACTGCCCATCTGATGAGACTGGGAAATAAATCCATAGGGTATCTCAGGAGAGAGCACCACAACAGACTAGTCCAATGCAGACCACAAAACTTTTCATCAAAACCTGGATTAAAATTCACCTTTCAGGAAGATTGAACTTATTTACAGGCTTGGTACAGTCTCCCATTCTGCAAACTAAAGCAGATGGTAAAAGTCTCTTTCACCTGCCCAAGCAGTACCAGTGGAATTCTCCTTCCCACCGGGGTGCTGACTGGTAGGATCTTTCCTGTAGGCCTGTAGCTCCTTCAGAACTAGGGAGAGCACATTGGTGTTGAGACATCAAACCTTTTTCTTCCTGTGCGGTGCTCAGTACTAATGGGAATGTAAAGGAGAAGAAAGATCTTCTTTCTTGCCTCAAATCCTCCTACCCCCTGTCCCAGTCCCAAGGGTCCTGTGTGATATGAGACGTGTTTTCCTTTCATCCCTGCCTGAGAAACTCATGTTTCGGCATTAGCATGCAAGATGGAAGAGAGCCAGCATTTCTGGGAAGATTTCATCCCAGAGATTGCTTTCACCTTTTCCTGACTGCTTCCCCAACACTGCCTGCAGCAGAAAACCCTGTCGGTTTGTTACCTGCTCACGCCCCGAGGTGGTGAGCTGAATCTCTTGACTCTGTCAGTGATGCACTTAGACATGGTGACAAGCACCTCTCACCAGAGGCTGTTCTCAGCAGCTCAGGTACGAGGTGCTCTATAGGGTGCATGGCAAAGGAGGCGTGGAGAGGGGAGGTAGCTTCTTGTGTCATCCAGCGAAGAGGTGTTAATTAAAGGGACTACTTCAACTTTTTCACGCCCTGACATTCTTTGTCAGCCTGATGAGAACGCCCATGACCCAAGTGGCCTCCCAGGAAGCGCTGTGTGAGATCCACTCTCCTCCTTGGCCACTCTTCACCATCCCCCCTTCATCATCATCTCCCGCCCACCTCCCACCTCGGTGCTGCTAATGCATTTCCATTATTTATGAGACATCCCTTGGTGCTTCCAGCTCAGCCTTTCTCATTCTTACTGCTTTTGGCTTGGCATGTTGAGGTCCATGGCCCTAAAGTCAATATGGCTCAACACTCATCCACCAAACACAAATCCCTTGAACTTTTCCTTTCTGGCACGGTTTGTTTTAAATGAGCAATGTGTAATCGTTGTACATGGTTGTACAGACAAAGCAAAAGTCACGAGTTTTGGATTAATGGCTGTGGAAGCCAGTGCCTTCTCAGGCTGGCTGTAAAATATGTAACATACCAGCAGCAGTAACATGGACCAGAATCATGTCAGAAGATGGAAAAGAGAATTCATCTTTTCAGACGCACTCTGCTTTTTCGGACGCTCTCATGTTTTGATGATTTATCAATGAGGCAGCCAGCTGGTGCCATCATGATTACAGGTTTCTTCTGCCTTGCTGTGCACAAGGAAACTATACAGGACATGATCAGTGCATTTCTCATGTGCCATCATCTGACAGATCCTTCGCCATCACCAATCCCTTGCTCAGGATACAGAGCATTTTGTTAGTGAGTACTCGCTATGTGAATAACCCTTTCAGCTGCAGCACAAGCAGGTTTGAACTCCTTGTAGTGAGATCACTCATTGCAGTACTGCTCTGTAGGGAAATGGGGAATATATTATTCTTTTTTACAAGGCCTGCATTTGCACGCTGACAGAGGAGGCCCAGAGGAATGCTTCCTCACCAGACAGCGGCCAGACCTTAGCTGTATGACCTTATGGCTCGCAGACAGCAGTTTTACTAGCACATCCAAAATAAACCTATCCTTTGTCCTGATGCAGAAACTGCACGGAGGCTGTTTCATTTAGAAGCCATTCCTTGGACAGCTTATTCCTCCAGTGGCCTGGGAATGTTGTCAGTGTCTCCTGTGAACTATTTACCACATCTGTCTTTTGTAACACCAAGTTATTTTGCTGCCTTGTTCCCTCTCCAGCCCCCACAGCACAAAAATAATAGTGCACACCCAATTTAAGCCACGCACAACTCTCCCAACATCTTCTGCTGGCCTTCAAGGATGTCCATGGGTTTTCCCACTGCAAGGGAAGGTTTCTCATTCCCACTGTAATAGCCCAGAGCTTGTTGACTAAATCTGATTTTGAATTAGGCAAGGGTCCATGGTTCCATGTCAATGCCAAGATGTGGGTGGGAGCAGAGGATTTTTTCCTAGGGACTTGAAATCTCTTCTTACACTGTTTCTGAAAGATTTCATCTCTCCAGGAAGCTGAAGTCTCTCGAGATGAGCTGTTTGTGTAAGACTCTGCCGTGTGGGCTTGAGCTGGAGCCTTCAGATGCAGCCAAACCAAAAAAGACTGCTTTTTTTTTTGTGCTGGGACCAGTCAAGATCCAAACTTCAGGGGAAGATTTTGGTCCAAGAAATTGAATCTGAGCTGCTCTTATCTTCAAGTGTTTCAGATGAAAGGATCGTCTGAGCCCAAGAAGGCATGTGAAATGCAGTCACCCTGACTTAGCTGTGCCTCCAGTCAGGAGATGTGATGGGACAGTAAGGGAAGCTGCTCATGGCTCGGGTGGGCGCATGATGAAGTGACTTGACAAGGGACACACAAGCAGCCTGTAGCAGAGACAAGGAAAAAGATTATCTAAATACTGTTTTGTTATCCCTCTTTGATCCAGAGAGATTACTTTGGCTGGGCCAAATCCACAGCTGGCATAAGACTGTCCATATTATCCGAATGTCTAGGAAAGATACAAACATAAAGATTGAGTTAGGAGTGAGTGATCCTCATTTCTAACTGGAATTTATGACAGGAGCCAAAGCTGGAGTTCACATGAAACACATCTCATTTCAAATCACCAAAGCCAATGCCTAGGTTGGATTTTCTTCCCTACCAAATATCAAGGCTGAAACCGTGGGAATGCCTTCTCTTGAAATATATCTTATTTCCACGGTCTGGCTAAAGAGGTCCCTCACTCCCAAACCATTACAGCCTTTGTTTCTTTCCTAAATCTCACAGCACCGACGTTTGCCGTGAAATCACCGGGTCAGCGTCCCCCTCCTGGCTTTACTCCCCCATTCTCTGTGAGCTTGCTGGGTTACACTCCAGGTTACACACAGGGAGATGAGCTGAGAATCCCCAGAAGCGGACAGATAAAATGCTACCAAAGTGAAACCCACACTTGTTGCAGAGTCGTGTTTTAAGCTTGTCCCATCCCTCCCCTTCTAGAAAGCCAGCCTGGGTGGGAAAGTCGAGGAGAAATAAGATGTTACGTTCCTCCCTGGGAGCCGAGAGACGGGGGGATTTGTAACTGGAGACCAGGATGGAGGCGGGGGAGAAAGAAACACACAGAAATATTGATGACCCCCTACGTGGGCAGGTCGGCTGGCCCCGGCGCCCCTTTCACAGCACGTTTGGCATCTCTCGGCGCCATGCATCCCTCTACGTGCATGCCCCTGCATGCAGGCGCGGGCGGTGGGATTGGGGGGGCGGCTTTAGAAGCCTCGCTGAGAAAGGTATTTCTTGTGGGGAGAAAGACGCGGGGGGGGAGGACGGGGGGGAAGAAAGAGGGCAGGCCCCCTCGCTCCCCACTGAGTCCATTTCTCCTGCTTTGCCGGAGCTGTCAGCCTTGAATCCCGGTGGCGTCCCGTAACTAATTGACAGCAATGGGGGCCTTTGGGAGCCGAAGAATACGCATCCTTGCTGGGCGAGCGCTGGAGCAGGGGCTGCGCGGGCAGCTGTGGGGGGATATAAAGGGCGGCTTTGAAAGCCTTTGTGCCTGCCCGCGCTGCGTGCGTGCGTGTGTGTGGCGGGTTTGTGGCGCGGTGAGGGACGCCGGGCAGGGCGGCGGGGGGAGCCGCAGGCGGAGGCCGCCGTGCAGAAGCGAGCTTCTCCCAGGGAAAAGCGGCGGCGAGGGAGGAAGAAGCCCCGAACGGCGCGGGCAGCGAGGGCCCCGCGCTCGCAGAGGGCGGCGGCGCCGCGAGCGGGGAGCTGGCGGGGGGTTCGGTGTGAAGGCAGGGCCATCGGGAAGCTGGATCTCTGTTTTTCATCCTGCCCTGGGCCAGACTGTAAAATATGACCCGCCGGCACGGCCGCCAAGCTGCAGCTTCGAGCAACAAAACCCCTGCTGTGTTTTTTCTGGGCTTGGGGAACGGGCAAAGAAATCTCCCCTCTCAGGTGTAACCTGGCAGCTTTGTCCCTGAGGTCATCCTCCTTCCTGAGGATGCGTTGATACCCACCAGAGGAAGGGCTACATATATATATATATTTATTTTTTTTTGTCCTGAAGCCAGTTGCACAAATGTGTCCCAGTGTCGCAGACAAAATATTGTCCGGGAGACATTTTTATGTTTTTGGCTTGACTCATGCAAAAATGCCCCATTGTCTGTGACATTTTAAGAAACAATCTCTGATAAAAGTATTTGCACATTTACAGCTGGAAAGAAATAAACTAACTGCTTGCATTTCTCTGGAGTCTGTCACTCTGGAATTTAATAGCAGAAGCAACCAAATGGGGACAAGTGTAGGAGAAACAGCTCCCAAGGCAGCTGGGCAAGGGTGCAACTATGAAACAAGCCCAGCACAAATGTAGTGGCAACGAGGGACACTTACATTTTAGACCTAATCTGCACCCAGTTTTTGAGAGAGAAAGTGAGTGTTTGAAATATGGGGCATCAGTTCATAGGTTTGAAGGCCAAAAGATATCATTAGGCTAGATAGTCTGATCTTCTGTGTTATAAAGACCCCAGGATGATACCCAATTATGTTTATATTGAGCTGAATGACTTGTATCTGACCAGTAGCCACTTCTTTTTTTTCTTTATCACAGTCCTTTGTCTCTTTATTTCAACTAGGCCCTATGCAAAAAATGCTTGGACTCAGCCAGTCAAGGGCTCCTGGGCATTTGGCAGAATGCATTTTTCATTCTGCATTTGCCTCACTTAAGTAGATGCTGTATTTTTGCTAGATCCTATGTGTGGCAACACAGTATAGGAAAAAAACAAATCCTCACAGGTTTGCTGGCTGAGCAAGGCTAATTTCCCAGCTCTAGGCTAAAAGAGAGAGGTGCCCAGTCATCTCCCAGGTCAAGTTCTGAGGCCTTTGGAAGTACCCCAGTTCCCAAATCTGTTCATGCTGTGGGTGAAGCAGTGAGTCCTCACTCTTTCTGTTTTCCATGAGTTATACACTGCAGGAAATGGGAGCTGGATTTCCTGGGAACGATGAACAGCTTTTTGCTTAGCAGTAGGTCAGTGTGCTGAGGTTTCTCCATGAAGCCAGAGTGGGCATGTTAAATGCAGGGAGCAGGTCAAGCCCTGGGCAAGTGGCTGGGTTTGCTCAGAGCATCCAGCCCCTCTGGTACCCATCCAGCAGCTGGCTAGTGTCTCAGCTCATTTGAATTAATGGAATTAAAAGGTGGCTGATCAATTTGTGCTGTTGAAAGAGGAGAATTCCTTGAGCAACTGGAAAAGCAGTTCCTCGTGTTGCTGGGGTTTTTTTAAAGAGGTAGAGAAAAGCATTATTATTAGAAAAGCATATTTATCAATATTTTTGAAACTTTTTTTTTCTGGTTTGCTTTTAGTCACATGGGTGATGGTGTTCATTTCTCCATTTCCCAAACACCGCCAGGGCCAATACAGCTCTGTCCAAGCTCTGAAAGATGATGTTTGGTCCATCTAGTAACCTCTGGCTTGAGCCCAAGCTCCCAAAGAACTCAGTAAAAAGACTGACTCGGCTGAAAAGGGAACATGACTTTGGTCTGTACCCTGAACAATAGTTCAGAAATGCCTGCCTGGCTGCAGGCTGCAGTGACCTGTGGCTGCTTGTGATAGTGGCACTGCGAGCTCTGGGCAGCTCTGACCATCTTTAGGCTCCATGTTTGTAGAGCACCCAGTGTGGAATCAGTATCAGTTTTGTGATGGATGCTTCCACACGTTGTGGCAGCAGATAAGGGATAGCAGAGCCTGTCAGTGCAGGTGTGAGCAGGGATGGCACTGCTCTCCCCCTGCGAGCTCTGGAATTCCAGGCATATGTTTTGTCTGCAGAGGGGTCGCTGGTTTGTGTGGGAAGAAAGACTGTGACTGCTGGCAGAGGCATCAGTTTAAGCCTACTGATTGCTCTCTCTCAGCTGACAGTAAAAATAATTCAGTTTCACATAATACAGCGTTGTTCTTTCCATGTGGAAAAATTAGAAAGGCATACAAAACTCTCCCTCTTTTTTCCTGCTAATTGCCTTGATTTCTGCTTCCACATTCCCAGCTGCCTCTCCTCTTCAGGTTGCCCTTTTTGACTCCTCGATTAACTTCTTTGTCCACCCATTTACCACTCAGGACATGGCGACCTTTGGATGTAAATCTGCGCTGACGTCCCTCCCATTTGCGTGCTTTTGTCGGGGCTGACATCTGCGAGACTCCTTGCGGTGGAGCTGGGAGGGAGCCGGGCAGTGTGGGATCTGGGCAGTGCCCTCCCCTGCCAGGGCAGCTGCCCACCTCTGCTCCGTGTTGCTGGCTCCCCGTCCCAGAGCTCAGTGCCTTAGCCTGGGATGAAAGAATCACAGATTTTGGTCTGCACCTCCCAGATGAGACATGAGTGTAGGTGCAGCCTTCACTCTCTGCTGTCTGCTGGCTCAGGAGTTGCCGAGTTGCTCATGGCACTGCTGGTTCTCACCTCCTCAAGACACAGACAATCTTTATTTCAGGTTAATTTGGACAGGCATTCTTGGTGAGAAAGCCCAGCCCACATACGGTGCCCCTTGTTGTGCCCTGGGGCTGCTGCTTTTTGAAATGGGAGGCTTGTTTGGAGGACACCCCCAGAGCCAGGACAATGCATTTGCTCCTGATGTTACCTCAGGGTGCAAGATGTCCTCCCTGCACAGCAAATGTCTGACAAGCCTTGCAGCTATGAGGGGGCCACAGACCATTGCAGAGCCTGGCTGTGCACCTCACATCAGAGCTGACAGGTGGAGTGGACACAACACCATGTTCCAGAAGCAGGGCCTTGTAGATTTTTGAACCAGAGACAGCTTTTTCCCAAATGATGTCCCAGGCTGCAGCATAAAGGCCTTATTTACTGTGAAGTGGGTTTTATTCTGCCCAGAGTTTGACCACTGGGATGTGGAGTGCTGCCTCCTGGATCCACTGTGATTTTTGGCAGTATCTCCTGAATCCTGCTCTGAATCTTTCTGCTCTGAAGCTTTTCCGAAGTCCTGCCCAGCGCCTGCACCAGAGATGTGAGATACCAGTTAAGGTTCAGCTTCCCAGCACTGCGTAGGGCTTTTGGCTTTAATTACACAGAGCCCCCTTCCCCCAGCCTTCCCCTTGTTCCCAGCACAATGAGGTCAGACACCTGCAAAACTGAACTTTTCGGGAAATGGCCCCGGAGCAGGACAAAGGCTTTAGGCAGTGGGGGACAGGACGTGAGGGGCAGGCAAGCAGCTGCGGTGGAGGAGGCACAGCTGGATCCCTGCACAGCACTGCCTCCCTGCCTGGCCTTGCCTCATCCTTCTAGGGCCTGTTAGAGTAGTTTCTCCTTGAGAAAGCAGAGTGGTTTCTCCTTGAACTCTGTGGTAGCACTGTAGCTGGCACACAAAAGAGTCCCTGGACAAGCTCCTTGCTGAAGGTCTCTGAACAGTTAAGGGAGGTGGTCTTGTTTGATGTTTTTTCACTGAGCCCTTTTCTTCTTCTCAGTTTTACCCAGATAGAGAGAGACAATTTTGTGGAGGTTGAAATAAATGAGCTCTCCCCACCAGACCTGTAGATACTTGGAATGGGCAAGTTCCAGATCCCTGCCTTGCCTCACTTATATCACAATCTTTCTTCCTTCACTGGAGGTGGAATGCAGATGGCATTGCTGAGCTGTGTCCAGATGCTTGAAAGACTTGGTTTAAATACTTTCCTAAAGGAAAAAGAACAATAGGCATTGCAACTGTGCAAAGTGATATGAAGTTGTACTTACATGCTCAAGAGGTCTGCGAGCTTTACAGAGCACTCTAGGCAAATGAGTTTTAGTGAAATCATACATGGGTTGAGCTATACCAGGTTTTTGTTTGTCTCTTCCCACTCAAGAGAAAGGAAGAAAAAAAAATGAGAAAAAAATCCATTCCTTAAAAATGAGGGGAAAAAAAAGGATTTAGAAAAAAGAGAGCAGGACTAATAGGTGACCTATGTTCCCATCACCAGTCTGCTTCACTGTGTTCCCATATGTAAAATGGGAAGAAAAACAACGAGTAGATAATGGAAATTGGATGACAGATAGAGTAGGTGGATAATGAGGGGACAAAAGATGAAAAGGGTCATCAGTTCTCATGCTTATGGATTCAGCTCAATATACTAAGTGCCAGGAGAAAATCTGTGGAGTTGCATCATTCAGCTGCTTCCAAGAGGATTTCTTGGGCTTCCTATTGACATCAGGCAAGTGGATCGTGCCCAATAGTTCCTGCTTTCATACAGCCCTTCTCCCTAGGTCATGGAGGGCATTGTATGAGCATTGCATGAGTATAAGCAAGCATCTCTTTATTAAGAGATGACTGGTTGGAAGGGCCGAGTGAATTCCCCACCCCATAGGGGTCTACAACACAGCAGTTACAGGGCAGCAAGTTAGTCCAGACCTTCGGACAGCATTGGGTGGAGGATTTCCAGTTTAGGCTCCTTCTCCTTTCAGAAGGGTCTGCTCTGCCCTGGAAGGGTGTCAGGCTTAAAGTCTTCTCGCCTCGCTGTCACACTGTGGGAATGTTGCTGAGGGGGTTCTGTGCCTCCCACCATCTCTCCTGAGGTACGACCCACTGCGTTGCTGCCTGGGCTGAGAGGTGGTGGTGAGGGGCAGGGATGAAGGGGAGGGGGCGGGGGGAGAAGTTGGTGAAGAGGGTAAAGGAAGCAACTTTTTAAATAAAAAAAAATAAGTGATGAATAGATCGGCTAATCCCGGGAAACCTTGAGAATATAGAGCAGCGTCTGTGGAGCCTCCCTTTTTTCTTTTCTTTTTTTTTAATTTTCCTTTCTTTAATTTCGCTGCAGCACGTATAATCAATTATGGCTTGAATTGGGGATAAGGGGAGGGAAAGTACTTCAATTCATAAATCAATTTTATACGGTCATCAGTCAGGTTGTGAATGCAAATACCTCTGTCGGTTTAGGTTATTCAGAATTAATTGACTCCCACCGGGCTGGGCTGCAGATGGAGAGAAGCTTTCTCACAAAGTCTGCTCAGGCTCAGCATGGGGGCAGGCAGGCGGGCTGGCTTCCTCCTCCTCCTCTTCCTCCTCTTTCCTCTCCTGGAGCATTATACTATTGGCGTTGAGGAGAGTTTTGTGTGTGCGTGTGTGTGTCCCCTCTGTGAGAGGGAGAGATGCTTGAAGAAAGAAAGGGATATGCAAAGATTAAAGTCACAAGCCCCCTCTTCAGCCCTGGCCTGCGCAGACACTTTTATGTGATTAGGAATGCTTTGCTTTCAAGGGTTTGCTTTTAAGCCTTGAGCTTCTCTTGAACTTCTCCAATAAGAAAACAAACAGCAGTGTCAAAGCCTCCCCTGTGCCTGGAATTCGAGCTCGAGTTGTGTCATTAAAAAGCCACTTCGCTACTGGGACTTTGGCATCTGAGTCACTGTTTCAAAGCCAGTCTGGGGCAGGAGAGATCGAAAGTCATTAAACATCTAGTGGTTGTTTTGGTGGCCTATTGAAAAATGAGGTTTGGAGGGTTTCAGGGCCACCGGGAGGACACAGAACAAATGCTGCCACCTGAATCCTCCCTCCTCCTCCTGCACCTTCTCTCCAAGGGCTGCATGGCTGAAATATCTGGCAAGCGGGGGCTGTATGGAGAAAACCCAAAGAATGGATTTGCTGGAGGGTGAAGAAGGCTGTAACCTGCAGCCCCTCTTTTCCTCCCCCATTAGCACTACCCAGGTCAGCACACGTCCTGGGCTAAACAGCAGGGCAGAGCTGGGAGGGCACCACAGAGGGGACTCTCTCAATTTCCTCACATGCACCCCTACACACCCCAGTTCTCTCAGGCTGGGACTGCACCCAGCCTGGAGGCTGTCACCCCACGTGGTACCCCAGGGCTATCACTCCACTCCTCTGCTGGCCCCATGACCCCTCCCCTCCTCCCTGGCCAGCTCCCTTTGTCTCACTGGTTAGCTGATGCCATGAGTTCCCCCACACAAGGGACAGTTGTCCTGGTTTTTGCATGGTCTCACCAGCCACTCCAGGCCTCAGACTGGCTGGCATGTGCACCACCTCAGCTGCTGGAGGTTTGTGTCTGGCATTGCCCCTTCCCAGACATCACACTGATGGAATGGGTGGGGAAGACCACTTCATGACACCCCCTGGGAAAGATAATTGTTATTAACACCCGGGTACACACCTTTCCCTCTTTGTTTCGGCTTGTCACACCTAGGCTTTTTCAGATCAGGACATCTCAGCTTCAAACTGCAGGAGCTCATCTAGAAAAGGAAGCCATCAGACATGCATCTGTAGATACCTAACTATGAGATCAATTGCCAAAACCAGTCAGAGTATCTAACCCTGTTTTCTGCCTGGGGAAACTGAGGCACAGATAAAGATGTGGCTCAGTCCAAAGCATCCTACTTTAAAAAATGGCATAGCTGGGAATAAAGCTTAGGTCCTATTGTCTGCACTCTTGTAATGGTGCTCCCCAGGACCCAGACAGCAGACCACCAGAGCTGAACATGTGGGGCATGTCCATGCCCTCTGCTGTACAATGGGCTAAGCACATCAGGTTTCAGCAGGGCTGGAGGCACTGGCACATTAGTGGAGTGCCAGAGATGACCCAGGGGAGCTGATCCCCACAATGCCATGGAAACAATAGGTCAGAAACACCAAAAGCTCGGAAGAGGCTGTGGAGGTAGCAATAACGGGAGAGGAAGCTTGGCTATGCTTAAAGCACCCCGGGAGGAGGAGGCTGCAAAGGAAGATGAAAGGAGCTGTCTGTAGCTGTCTTGCAGTTAAGTGGGGAGGTGGGAAAAGGCTTTGCAATTCTTCAGCAGGAAGCGTGGGGAGCAGGTCTTGGCAAAGGGAAGCAAAAGGGAGAAGCAGAACAAAAGAGCCATGCAACTTCCACTCAATGCTTTCCTCCATTTTGGGCAAATCTGCTATTTGAACAGCAACCAAAGAGCCAGGTGCTTTGGATGGTCTCCTACAAGGCTCTGCCAACTTCACAGCACCCCTCAGCTGCAAAATTCTCCACTAGTTTTCACAGATGCAATTTTGTCAAAGCCCCTTCCCACGACCCACTCGGCCCCCTCTGCCTCTGCTGCAGTCATGGGCACTCCTACACACCCCATCCTGCCACCCCATTTCCCCTCAGTGATACACACTATGGACAGTAATTGATCAGAGAATATGAATGCCCTGAATTCCTCATCCTGTATTTTTTGAAACTAATTTGGCCCATAGACGAGAGAAGGTAAACATGGGATTTTGTTAGCTCCAGCACCAACCTGGAAACTTCAGGGAATTTACCACCCCTGCCACATGCCGAAGTACAACCCATTAGGCAGGATGGGCCCCGTGTTTGCTAGACTGTCAAGTCTTTCACACTGAAAATGAGAATTACACAGACAAGTCAGGCTCTCTTCTGCTGAGGCTGTTGCACCTTGTAGGTTGTCCATGGCCAGCATGTTGTCTCTGCTGCACCTTCTCCGTATGGCAGTGCCAGGGAGATGTCCTGCTCTGGGGCTGGCGGTGGCTGGGAGCACGGGATAGGAGCATATTGTGTGTTTTGTGTGTGGTGTGAGAGTCCCAAAAATCTTTTCCCAAATGGCTCTTCACATGGCAACCCTGTGCTCCCTCTTCCTGTGACAAGCACCAGGAAATCAATGTGTTAGATAAAAAAGTGTCATGATGGCCAGAAGGCCAGAAGCATGTCCAAGTCCTATCCAGCCACCAGCCTGACAGTAACCAGGTCTGACTCGTGCTCAACACGGGTCCCTGGGGCCAAAAGCTGGAATCTGTGCTGCCTCTGCTAAGCCTTGTCTAAATTCCCTCCTGAATATCACTGAGAAGATCTGCTTGGTGTTCATCAGGTTGGAAAGCAGTTTTTAAAAAAAACAAACACCCTTTGGGATCTTCCAGCAAATCCGTAATATGTGAGAATTAACCTATTTTTAATGCACTGCCTGCTTTCCCCACACTCCCTTGCTGGCCCGAGGCTGGTTCATCTTTCAGAGCTGAACAATGCTTCGTGTGTTTCTGTTTGCTCAACATTTAGAGGGGAGGCCTTCCTCTCTTCAGCGCTTTCTTAGCATTTTTTAATCATGTTTATAAAGTCAAATACCTAAGTGACCAAAAGAGCGGCGAGAACTGCTTCTCTGCTCTGCAGGGTACTGAAATCTCCTCTTGAAGTCAATGGGGAGAGCCATGCTCTGCTGAAATCTTGATCAGAGCTGGAGCTTTAGCAAAGGGGAGGAGTGAGCCCCTTGCTTTACTACACAGCTCCTTTCACAGAGGCCCGGGGAAGGAGGGGAGAGGTGTGTGGGGGGGAATCTTTACACCCATGGAGGGACTTCTGAAGAATTTACAGTCATCTTTCCTAGAGACACTAAAGATTTTATAGCCTTGGTACCAGTGGTTACAATGCCCTATGGAGCACAGAGCTGAGTCTATGCCAGGGACCCCTTCATCTCACCAGAGGCTGGAAGGTGGCCAGGGGCTTCACACGGGGAAGTTTATTTCAGAGAGAGAAGGGAGTGAGGAAGCGGGAGGGAGAGAAGAGGGGAGAGAGGCCGAGCAGAGGGGGAGAGGGAAGGGAAAACAAAAGCATGTGAGACAGGAGAGTGAGGGAAAGAGGCAGGATGGAGAGCAAGGGTGGGGGAGCAGAGGGAGGCAGAGAAATGAGAGGATGCCAGCATGGGAGGAATGAGAGACCTAGAAAGGAGGAACAGAAGGGAGAAATGAAAGGGAGGGAGAAAAACATTTTAGAAGTGGCAGAGGGAGGAAACATGAGACGAAGAAATAACAGAAAAGGAGCCAGAAAGAGGGAAAGGAAGAAATCGCAAATACGAGTAAGGTTAGAAAGCAAAACAGGTTCTGAGAGCAGGTACAAGAGGGAGGCTCAGAAGCAGCCTGCAGCCCAGTCCCCCAGACAAACCCAGCACAGAAAATGAGGCTTTTCAGTGACTGTCCCCATTCTCCTGCCAAGTCTTTAAACTGAGAGAGGAGCCAGGGAGCACTTCTGCATACCCAATTCTGCACAGACCTGCAAACCCAGGGTCCTCTTGGGCAGATATTGACAAAAATGAATATGCATCCATATGTGTGCGTGTGTGTATGTACCTTTACACACATGTGCAGGCATGTCATATATCCAATGCCATAGCATCCGTGCTTTCCCTCTCTTCACTTCTGTGCACCTGCTGTGCATGTGCAGACCCTCCCTGTGCCTTCACCTGCCTCCACAGCCATGCACACACCCAGCTAGAGCTCCACTCACTCCTCGGCTGGCTGCAAAACAAGGCTTACACTTTGTGAAAAATGCTGAGGTTTGGCTGTTTGGGTTCATTCCATGCTGGGGAGAAAATGAGCCTTTAAGATGTTGGTTGTTCTTTTTCTTTTCTTTTTTTTTTTTTTCATGAAGGAAAAAAAAATCAGACTGAAAAATGAAGCCAGCAAGTGCTCCACCCCAGAACATGAAACATGGACATGCATTTAAGAAGTGGTTTCTCTGACCTGGTGGTCTGTAAATGCAGATTTAATGACGATTGTGGTGGTCAAGTGTAGCCTGGTCATTTGTAGCCCTGTGAGGCTATGCTTGAGGCCCCCAGCCCAGGAGTTACAGTGCTGTCAGAGTGTTAGAGAGCCAGTTCCATGTTGTTTGTCCAAAGTTCAGCAAAGTCAATGTGCTGGCATATCTCTGGGTGCAGGGGGGTGATCTCTGAGCTCTGCATCTGCGTGGTTTGCAGATGGGGGAGAGTGTTTGCCCAGGGTTCCCACACAGTGGTGTGCCTCCTGTGAGCAGAGCCAGGCAAACCTGGGGCTCTCGGGCCAGAGCGGATGTCGAGCTCCTGCCAAGAATCCACTGCCCATCACTGTGTTTCTAAAGCACAGTGTGCTAGCTCAGTCTCAGGGAGGGTCAGTGGCAATCATAAAACTTCCTTAAAGTGAGCATCGCCCTCATCGTGCTTCTCTGTCATTATGATGGACAGAAGGGGGCTTGTAGCAGACATTTTCTATACTTTTATGGGTGTTGCCAGAGCCCAGAAAGGGTAGGGAACCAAAGGGTGAGAGACCTGGCAACTGTCTATTGGGATGAAGAAGCAACAGTGGTTTAATATTCTATTAAAATTGCTCCCCACAAGCTGTGCAAACTTTCTCCTGTTAGAAAAACACTGCACAAAGGCCCTGGGTGATACATTGTTAATGGGTCTCTCTCATACCCACAGTAACCACAGCTCCATGCTGGTGGACTCGGCAAACCACCAGAGGAGGTAGATCTGTGCCTGCCACCACTGCAGGAGCATGTCCTGAGCACCATGGCAGGGCCATGAGGATGCCAGGGGAACATCCTCTCCATGCAAGTGTTAGTGTCAGACCTCCTGGGGGACAGCTGCATGTTTTTGGACACTTAGGGGCATGCTGTCCCCTGCCATAATTTGGCACCAGTTGAGTGTATTTGACTTAAGATGGATGAAATGTAAAGAGGCAGACCTCCAGTTAGACAGCTGTTGGGGAACAGCTTGAGGAAGGGATGCTTTTATTTCAAGACCTTCCGGATGCACATCTTCAGCTTGTAACTCAGCCTTTCACTTGTTTGGTGGTGCTCATCTAATGCCATTGGTTTTTACAGCCTCCCTGTGAAACACCACTGCTTTAGAAATGCCCCTGTCCCCTCTCTCCCCACATTTTCTTGGAATTTTTTTGCTTTCCTATAGAATAACCAAGAAATGCATAGGGTAAAGTGCCTCTGGCAATGCAGAGAAAGCATGAATCAATAGAATAACAGGAGTGCAAGCTGAGCACATCTTCTGTACCCAGCAATGGAAGTCAAATTTATTTTATTTTTTCTGTTCTAATTTGGTCATCAGAAGCAGCCATAAAGTCAAGGCCATCTGCTTTGGAGAGGTGTGGTCATTTCTGCTAGGTGAGAGTACCAGTGAACCTGCATGTCAGGGCAGGAATGGAAAGGAACTGGCCCTTGTGCCAAGACTTTCTTGGTAATCCAAGAAATTCACCCACAAAAAATGCTAAATTAGTTCAAACTATAGTCCAGAGGGGCCCTGGCATCCTCAAGCTATAAACAGAGAAGAGAAATGGATCTGATAAAAAGCCACATTTCTGGTAGGCTTGGAGGAATGCAGTGTGCTCAGTACAGGAAGGGAATCTGCATGGCTGTGCACAGGTCTTTACTCTGGGGCCATGCACTAGTGGCTGATTAAATCTTTTACTCCTGCTGGTGAATAATTATCCGCCTGACCTGTTCCACCGCAGGCAGCAAGAATACCCCGTTAGTGACTTCCTCCCAAAAAGAGTGGGGTGCTCACCCCTCATCTGGCTCTGCCTGGCATTTGGCAATGATGCTTGGGCCAGAGCCAGATGCAGTGCCAGGCGCAGGGTGCTGACAGGAACGTCCCCAGGTTCAGGGACCCCTGCGGGAGAACTGGCTCTTGCAGGTGGGGAGAGCACTGCCTCCCAAAGGAAAGAGCCTGGCACCTTGGGAGGTGTGGCCCAGGGCCTTAGTTCTGATGTTATTTTGTTCCCTGATTTTGGAAGGAGCAGTGGAAACAATTAGGTCTCTTAATTTCTCTGAAGCAAGATCCAAATACAGAAAAGAATACATCTCCCAGGCAGGGAGAAGTGGGGAATTAACTGCCTTTTTTTGGATGAGATCAGACAAAGCTGATTTATGAAGCAAAGAGAAAGCAAAGTGCTTTTATGGGTAAAATGTTCCCTGCTTATTTCCTTTCTGTCAGACTACGTTCCTCCCACGCTTCTGGCTGCAAGCTTGCTCCTTGGAAGCCTGTTTAAGCATTTCAGCATGTGATGATTTAGCTGGGCATGGATTCTGACAGATCTTTGCAAATAACATCACAGGAGTTGCTGGAGGTGACAGCCTAACGCCGACTCGGGGCACATTCAGGAGGACAAGGCTGGCAAAGAGAAAGCCAGTCATGCCTGTGTGCTCCCAGGCTCTGCCAGGGCCCCTCTGAGCATCAGGCCCTGGGAGACACCCCTGGCCATCCGCTGAGATGGGGTGTGCCTGGCAGCCTGCTCCATCTGCTGCGTCCCTCGGACAGACGGAGGGGACGCCGCTCCGCAGCACCGAGGGCTCCAGAGCCGAAGCCTCACGGAGAGCGGGGGCGTTTGGTTACAGCTCAGGCAGAGCGAGGGAAAGCAGAACAGGAGAGAAATCCAAGAAGCTGGGTGTGGAATGAGAAAGTTTCTGCAATCGAATTTCCACACACGGGGCTTTCAGCTCCTGCCAATGTACATATAGGAAGGGATGAACTCAGGGGAACTCAGGAGGCTTACTCCTGCTAAGGGAGAATGTAGCAAGCAAGCAACGCTGAATTACAGGGTACCAGAACTACATGTGGGACATCTCAAGTGTTGATGGCCAGGCTGTGCTGTCTGCCCCGGTGGCATGGTTCCTAGTGACAAAGACACCCACCCGTGACAGATCTAGCTGCAAAGCTGCATCTGCTGCACCCCCCACATGCAAGTACAGCCCAGTTTTCACTGAAATAGGTGGGGGCATCAATACCATCTGTACTGTGCAGAGGAACCACAAGTGGAACCACACTGGTGGAGCATGAATGTGGAGCAATTCAGTGCACAGACGTAGCAGGTTTTGCACACCCAGCTGACCATTCTGGGGATTGCTGAAGGTTTTGGTACAACTGGCTGTCACTTCTGCTCAGGCACCACCCTGTTATGAAATGTCAACCAGAAGGGACTCCAGAGCACCCCTAAGGACACCATAAGGTCCAGGGACGGGAACAGTCAAACACTTGACATACCTTCACAGGAGAAGATTAGCAAAGGAAGTGAAATGAAATCAACCCCCTATGAAGTCAGGCAAACCAGGAAAATATGAGTTAATAACCGATAATGATATAGAGAAGCCCCCACGCTCGGACCCCAAACTGCGGTAGGTTTACAGGGAGGAGGGGAGGGCAGGGGTGGGAGCGGGGGGTAGGGAAGAGAAAGCTGTACGAATTGACCTCTCTCCCCCTTTCCCCCTCCTTTTCCTTTAAATCCCCACCTAGTCAGGAGTGCTCATTAAGGATGGCTCTCGTTTCCCTAATTAGGCTTCCCCCTTCCCTTCACAGGGCTCCAGACCTCTGCCATTCAGCAATAACAAGAATAACAAGAAACTCGTTATTTTACAACCTGGGCCAGGGAGGAGGGGAAGAGGGAGAAGATGGCTTTGTGATGTGCTGCTTGGAGGAAAACAAGCTCAGAAAAACCTGGGTCGAGGGAGGAGTCCCTCCTTTTTAGGAGACCTTGTCTCCCCTTAAACACTCTCTTGCCCTCCTGCGTGCCTGCACTAGAAGCAGTGCTATAAGGAATGAGGATTTGTTTGGGGTGTTTTTCTCCTTTTCTGCAGGCTTATTCTTGAAAGTTGTTTTTCTTTCTAGCAATCCTACGTGTGTGTACTTGATTTTATGTGAAAAGTAACCTCTCGGGACTCTGACAAGGCATGAGCCATCCCAGCCCTGAGCTGGGGAGCAGGAGGTGGCAGCAGTGGCAGTGGGACACTCCATGTGTTATGTGGTCTATATTTGGCATTCGTCAGCGTGAGGGAGGCTGTGATGGTTTGCCTCGGGGAGGGCAGCAGTGGAAGCCTGGTCCCATCCCAGCTTTCCCAGTTCCCTTTCCCTCTCAGATGCCGAGGCTGCGCACGCTCACCCAGCGGCCAGCCCAGCTGTGCCCCACGTGTGTGAGGTGCCCCCTCCAGCCACGCCACCCTCCCTGCTGCAATGTCCCCTTTGCCACTTGACCACCTCCATTCTGCATCCTGCTGCTGATCCCCTCTGGAACAGCATCCCAGCAAACCTCCTCACCAGCAGATGTTTGATTTCCAAAGCTGCTGTGAAAAAAAAAAACACAGACAAAGAAATCTGTGCCTGTTTTATACCTGTGGAGCAGAGATGGAGGGTGAGTGAAATGAGGGCTCCTTGACAGACTCCTTGGGTCCCTGTTACAGCATTAAGACATGACCTTTCCTGAGCGTTGTGTTGTGTAGCATCCCACCCCAGAAGCAAACAAGCCAAGTCAGCACGACTAAGAATGTGTTTAAGTGTTGTTCTGGATGAGAGGAAAAAAAATAAATGCTCGCCACCTTGCAAAATCAGACCCTCCCTGAGCATTTGGAATTAATTTTGTCAAAACCAACTTATCATCTCCATAAATTGTCACAAATCCACTCTGTTTTGCAGAGCTAAACATTTCAACATTTTATGCACATTACCAGTTGCACCATCTTTGCTCAATTTATGCCTCATTTAAATAACTTATTACATCAGATATAGGGCTTTTTTTATAGCTCAGTTTTAAGTCTCTTTCTCATACTCTCTTTAAGACTTTTTTAAGTCTTTCAAGATGTTCTTTCAAGCCCTCAGACCAAATTAAAACATCATTCACTGCAACTTCAGCACTTAGCAGTTTCTCAGAGATCTGGCAAATACTCTTTGGAATACCTTGGGAGGAGAAGAAATGCCAAATAATGTCTGCCTTAGCTTACACCTTGACATTTGAAGCATGAATGTCCAAAGTTGTGCCTCAAAAGTAAGTGCAGGCATGTAAGCAAGGGATCCTGAATTTTTCTGAGGTGACAAATACCCCATAATAATGTCTTGAGGGATTTATGATATCAATTACTTGGATTTCGCCTCCAAGCCTTTCTTACAAATGATGGTTCATATTGTTTTCTAAATTCATGTTCATGTCTTAACTCAGTTACATCTGCTAACGGGTTTGGATTGTCCTGACTGTAAATAGACAAACAAGTATGTATCTGCTGGGACTGAGATTTACTGTGCCAAACCCTCTTTAAACACTCTTCCTCCCACAAAAAAAAAGAAACAAAAAAGGCCAAAATTTGCTCCCTAGATTTAGAGCAAGGAAAATTGTTTCAGCTGAAACTGTTTTCTTGGGGTAGGTTTTTTTGTGCCTAACCCCAAAACTTTGGGTCACCTGAAACATTTAGCAAATTGACATCAATTTTGCTGAATTATTTTGACTTAAAGGAAAGGAGCCTTGTCTGGAGGGATAAGAAACATCCAACCACCTTCCCTATTTTTGTGGAAGTGAGGTGTCCCAGCATATCTGTCAGACTTAGCAAAGACTGTTGTTCAGCCTTTGGCTGTGATCAGCTTTCCCCCACCAAGAAGCACTTAGCGAGTGCATGGGCTGGAGAGAAGGGGTGTTACAGCTTCATGGACAGCCTGGGCTGGTGGACCCTCTTCCAGACTATGAAAACATTCAGGACTTTGCCTTTTCCTGCTGGTAAAATACAGCTTTGCTTTTCCAGTTACCCTCACCCTCCTGCCAAGAGGGGAACTTGGATATTTTGTCTGTGCTGACCCTCCAGCTGGGGCCGGGACACGTCTTGGCCACAGCAGGAAGGAAGAGAGTGCCCCGGATCACACATCTGGTTTTACATCTCCTCTCAGCTCTCCTGTTTCAAGCAGAAACACATGGCAGGTATCTTTACAAGCAGAGGATATCTGCATTGCACCAAGTGCATCTGGCCTGCACTTGGAGGGGAGCCCCAGAGTTGCTTCCAAAGGCACACTTGATGGCTATACTGAAAGTAGTGGGCATGGGAGTGTGGGAAGGACCTGGTGTGCCACGTGCTGATCTGGAGGCACCAGTGTGGTTGCCCAGGGGCTGATGGATGAAAAGCACCTACACCCCTGTGCTGAAGCTGGGCAGCACAGCTAGCAAGACACATCCCCAAGAGGCCAGAGTCACGCTTGTGCCAGTCACACTTTTCATTTTCTCCTTCGTCCACTTGTTAATTATGTGCTGCAGTCACATCTGGGTGGACCAGTTGCGATCACAGCTGCTGCAGTGAGAGGCAATCCCAGCAGATCTCACACGTCCTGGAGGTGGAGGTGGAGGTGGAGGGGAGGGAGATCTTCCCTTCAGGCAGCTGCAGCCCTGGGCTGTAGGGTCACCAATAGCACAATGCCAGCCACGCTGTCTTTCACACGTGTGAGCACTACGGGAAGCAAGGCGTTCCCAGCTGGGAAAAGGCAATTTGCAGCTATTCTGAGCTGTACTGGTTGGAACCCTCTTGTGAAAACAAACTGAGAGAGACGTCCCTGGTCGCTATTGACTAGCACTGCTGGGACAACACAGGCAGCTTTATTTGGTGAGAGGGGGGATGGAGGAAAAAGCCCCAAGTCCTCCTTCCGTCCTGCTCTGCTCCATCCCTGCTGCCCTGGGGTGCATTGTCCTGCTTTGTCCCCGAGAAGCACGTGTGTCCGGTAGCACTGCAGTTATTTTTAGGTGGACTTGGCCAGCATCCATGGTGGTGGTGGCTTTGGTGAGCCGGGAGAAGCAGACTTTTCTCTCTCTGCCTTTCAATGTTTGGAAACAGTGAGGCTGCCAAGGCAGCCTGTCTCCTGCTCTGCACTTCCAGCCTCTGAAAAGTGAGAATGAGCCCTGAAAAGCCTGGCAGGCTGTCCGGGAGAGCCTGCCAGGCAGCCGGCAGCACCCTGCCAACACCAACGGCCCTTTGCTGCCATCAGCCAGGGAAAACTGGGGCAGGGGGGATGGAGAAGGGGAAGCAGCAGTGGAGGGAGAGGCTGGAAAATTGCACAGGTCCCTCTTGGAAAGAGCCTTTTCATTTCCTGAGCCTGACTGTGCATTTGTTACGGATAGGAGCAGCATGGGAGGTTGGGGCAGGGGGAGGTGGGGAAGGGAGAGGTGTCCACTGCAGTCGCTCTGGGATTTCATGTACATGTGTTTAGGACTGGGTCAGCCTTGCTCAGGGGAAGGAGGCTGCTGGCGTTGGCCAGGCTTGGAGACCAGAGCAACTTGCAAGTGACAGTGCAGACGGCCAGGGCCAGGACACTTGTGGGGCTCCCCCTTGCCTCCTGACCCCTGGTTTGGCCATCCCTGATGAGAAGGGACTAAGACATCCCTAGATGGGACAGAATTAAGAGGCAAAGGACTGCTACACCAAGGGATGCTGCAGACCACGAGCGTTGTGGGCAGCCCAGCAACTGGATAATGAAGAGGTGTACTATGTCCCTGATGGAGCAAAGACCAAGTCTAACACAGTCAGCAGACCACTCAGCCAGCTGACACCGATACTGCTATTTTTGCCCCAGCTACTCAAATCTCACCTCTGAATGAAACCAATTGTTTTCTTGAAAAAGGAGCAGGAGGCATGTTTTTCTACCAAAAGCTTTGCAGATACCCTGTGCCTCAGCAGGAGCAGTTAGGCCCTCAGCAAGGCAGCAGTGGCAGCTGGGGCTGAGGGACAAGTCTTTCTGAAATGCTGACACTTGTGGGCAGCCCACTCCATAGGGCCAGCAGCCTCTCTTCCCTGGCTGCATGCCAGGATAGCAGGTCCAGGGCAGGGGCTGGAGCCCCCTTTTTCTCTCAGAGCCCCTCCATTCCTGGCTCTGAGCCGTGCCACTGCCAAAAAGGCAAAGGACTCCAGTGTTTGAAGGGGAGGGAGAAGGAAAAGAGGAGGTGCAAGTGCGTGCGTGCGTTCGTGTGTTGGGGGGAGATGGAGACATCGGGTAAGAACAGACTAGCTTTCAGAGTTTGGCTAACACCCTCTCCAGCCTCTTACTCAGCATACGCAGGGTCCCATGATCTGAGTAGCAGCCCCTCTCAAGCCATTGTGTGCCTGACCTGCTTAAATAAACGGTGTTATTTTAAGCAAGGGCAGTCGAGCATTTGCCGAAGGTCCTTCTCTTTCTTGCTCCCTTTCTCTCGTCCTCCTTCCCCCTCTTTCCCGCTGCTTCAGTTTCCCCTCCCACCCCACTTTCCTTTACACAGCACGATTAATCCATCAAACCGAATGGGGGGGAGGAGGAGGGGCAATGAGCCCGCACTCCACTGAGCACTGAAGAGGCCCCCATTCATGGGTCAACAAAACCAGGGAGGACTCTTGGACTTAATCAGCCAAGGAGCGCTCCAGCCCTGGAGACAATTAACATCAAAGCAGTGCAGGAGAAAGAGGAGACGGGACAGCCAGGAAGCCTGGAAACCCACATACAAATCCCGATTAAAAAGGGAGGGAGGTTAGGGAGGAAGCAGAGAGAGGGAGGATGCTTGGCAGCATGCGAGAGGAACTGATCCATGTCTGCCTCCAGGAGGGGGAAACTGAGGTGCGAGGAGGAGGCAAGACTTGCCTGAGGCCGATGTGAGGGGCAGCAACATGGGCTTGCTACGGGCAGGGTCCTCATCTCCTGAATTCTGCTAAAAGCCCCTTGCTGAGGCTGCCCTGGGGTAGGAACCCGCATCCTCAGCAGCTGTGGCACGTATCCCTTACACCAGCTGAAGTTTCATGAATGTCAGTGGGGCTAGGATTAAGAAGCAACATGTGGCTGGGTGTTGCTAGCCTCCCACACTTCATTTTGAAGGTTGTTTCCAACAGTCTTGTCATATTATTGTCACGATCCACATAATTGAAAAAACTTAATAATACTTTATTGTTACCTTTGGGCACTACATCAAAGACTGCGTGCACCTAAACATAATAATCATATTTTGCCTTTGTACCAGATGGTCACTTGGCTGCTAATGTAAACTGGCAGTGGTCCCACTCAGTCCTACAGAGCAGCAGGGGCTCCGTGGCAAGAGCCTGGCGCTCAGGCTGCGTTGCCCACGGGGAGGAACAGCCAAGCCTGGAGACTCTCCTTGCACTGGAACCTGGGGTTTAATTGCAGCTTCCTTTGGAAAGAAAAGCGGCAGATGAAGTTATAGGTGAAGAAGGAGCAGCTCCTGCCCCTGTGGCTGAGGGCCCCCACACACACGAGTGCACTGAACCGAAAAGAAGGGGGTTGCACACTGCTGAGAGGAAGGGTAATGGCAAAGGAGGCTGCAGGGCAATTTTCCAAAACTTTTGCTGCACGCTTCCCCCCTTCATGGGCCTCACTCTGCAGAGATCTTTCCACACCTCAGGAGCACCATGAGGAAATGTTAGGCTGCTAGTGAGCTGTTGCAGTTGCAATTTACCATCTTCTTGAGTTACCATGGAATTATTGAATGGAAAATCAGATCCATGCCACAGCTTGCTAGCACATTCCCTCTTCTCAGCCCCAGTCGGTTACGGTATCTCCTCCTCAGATCTCTGCAACAGGTAGTGCTGTCGCCAGCCTGCAGCCGCAGCTACGGCTGTGCTGGGATCTTACAGTCTTTGTCAAAGTGTCAGCTGTGATGGGGTTTGCATTGCCTCCCCTACCATCACACTGACAAAACACCATGGAGGTGCCAGAGCTCTCCTGGAGGGGAGCAGGGTCTGTGGGCACTGCCTCGTTAAGGCCTGGCACCTCAGGTGTTCAGAGAGCAGAACATACGGGGCATGCGGTGACTCCATCGGCATTTCCCCCGACTGTTCTTGCCTGTTTGAACCAGTAAAATACCCCGGACTGGGACTTTCTCCTGTGGTGGGAAAGTAGAAATCCTTAGAGCTCAAAAGATGGCACAAACCCACTTGGATAAAGTATGTAGAGTGGAGTGCACGATGTGTCATGATGGTCAACTCCTGATTTGGGGGAAGGGGGAATTCTGATTCATGGCTTTTGAGGAAACTCTTAAGAGGTACAATTCCATTGAAGGCTGTGAACAGAAATAATGGAAAACAGAGTACAGAGACCTGGAAAATCTGGGTAAAAACATTGTCAGCAGGACCTACCTCTTCTAGTTGAAAGATGACTTTCATATAAAGAATTACTAGGTGGCCCAACGAAGCACTATGTTTCCATACCAGTATTTACCTCAGAGTACATCACCCAATTCATATTATGTTTTTCAATGGTAAATGTTTGCTCCATCCTTCTGTACACTTGAAGCCCTTATCTACACAAGTGTCACTGTTCAGGGGACAAGCTGACAAGCTTTCCTGATGCTGATCTACGTAGCTTTGAACAAGGAGTGAATATCCCTGGGTACAGGGATAGGGCTAAGTGCATCCCTCAAAAAGTGGGACCCTTGGGTCAAGATCAGGGCCCTGGGCTGGTTGCAAGTGGTGCACCAGGTTCTGCAGGAGTAAGGGCTCTTTCCAGAGGGCCTGGGGCCCAGGACAGAGCAGGACATCAGCCAGGTCCCACCACTTCATGAACACCTACGTGGCAGCATGGGCAGGTCCACGTAGACAGCTATTCCCCACAGGAGAATGGGGAACTTGGAAGCAGCCCACATCTCACACCACTAAAATTCCTTGTCCTGTGGGTTGCTCTGGCAAGGTTTGGCTGCTCTGGTTGGGTTTGGTAGCCACACAGTAGCTCTGCACAGCCGGGTTAACGCCTGGCATTGTTGCCACCATGGGCAGACAGGCGCGGAGGAGGTGAGGGAGCACCAGCACGAGGGACCAGCTCTCTGTGTATCAGTTACATCTTAATTGCAGCTGTCTGGTTGCAAGGAAGAACAGGAAGGGGAGCAGAGAGGCAGCCTTGGCTCTTGTTTCATGCACTGAACTTTTGGGCTCCTCTTTCTTTTCTTCCACCCACCCTGTTTTGCTCAGATACAGCCATCCACATGCTCGCACCACACTCACTCATGCTTTCTTGTTTTGTCCTGTCATGGCTCTTCTCCAAGAGTTTGGATAGCCTCTTGAAAAAAAGGAAAGGGGGAGATGGGGTTGCGTGGAGGTAAAACACTGTGCAGCGCCTTCCTTCACCTTCCTCCTCCTCCTCTGCGCTGCCTCCTGAGCATCCCTCCCATTTCCTCAGCAGGTACCTATGGAAAGTGACACTGTCAACAAACCCCCAGCAGGATCAGCCTTTGGTCTTCCTCAGACAGCTGGTTCTCATTAAATGTTCTCAATCATGGTGAATTCTTTCTCTCTCATCTGAAATATTTTATTATTGCTTTTCCTTTCTTTCAGTTTCCTAAGGAGAAGGGAGGGAATTTGCATGTGTGCGTGCAGTGAACTAAAGAAAGGGAATTTAAAACTCAACCTTACCACGCTCATGTGAAAGGGTATGCATTAACCAGCTGCTGTAACATTTATTCTTTCTTACACACCCACTGAAACATTGCTTAGATTTTCATTCCCCCACTGTCTCAGGTGGAGTCTCCAAGGCTGAGAAAGGTGCTGTTTCCTGAGCACGAGCCCCTCCATCTGCTTGGCTGCAACTAAGGGAGGCCAAGATTTAAACTGGGTTGGGTTACCTGCAGTGGGAGGCTGAGAGCTGTGGCATTCCCATTTTGCCCAGCTTCCACTGGTTTTGGAGGCTAAGAGGAATTACTTTGCTGAAAAGTTTGTCTGCACCCTCTCTCCTGAGCTGCCACATGTAAGACCACCGGGTTTAACACATGCAAGCAGTCATGGAGACACAGTCCTGGGGAAACACAACAGGGCTGAGAGGTAAAGCATCCCAGGTCCAAGAGAAGACATACCTTTCAACCTTTGCCCAGGGCACCCCAGTCTTACCCCTCTGCCTTGCACGGTGATTCTTTTGGCCAGCAAGTTTTCTCTTCCACGCTGAGCACAGACAAGTGATTTCAAGCCTGAGGCAGCTACTTGCTAGGTGATTCCTCCTTGCCTGTAGTTCCCAGAGCTGTCACTTCTTGCTGTGGAGCTCCTGCATTCCAGGAGGTCAGGAGCCACCTCACTCCATACCTCAGATCTGGTGTGGGGTGGACCATGTCAGATCGCCAAAGCTTGCCACAGGCTTCCAGCACTGTGGAAACTTCCAGTTTCCATCGGGAGATGCTGAAAGGAGCAGTGGGCTCTAACAAGGAGGACCATGGATTTGGGTGGTTAGTAGACAAAGAAGGGCTCCTTAGAAGAGAAATATGTATAGGACTGCATAAACCCACGTTTTTTCTGAGACTGGTTCATGGCCTAAATGGCATAGCTGATCCTAGGGCTTGTTGCAGAGCTGCCTCAGCTCCAAATGACAGAATGGGTTATGTAAATTTTCCCTGGTTATTGTTCAACCTCTGTTGCCTTTGAAAAGACAAAGAACACATGAAGCCCCCTGCTCTCTAATGAGAAAATGCCTGCACTTGGTTTTCTCCTCTGGAATTTCAACTCTTTCCCTCTGCTGTTTGTTTCTGCCCTGCTGGCCTGGTGTGATGCCTGCAATCTTCCTCCTGGGAAAAGAGACACGTTTCTCCTCACAGCTCATTAGTAGCAGCCATCATATCATCTTCAGCCATCTGAGAAAGTATCCTCATCTCCTTGCTTGCAACTGACTTGCCAGCAATCTCCCCGCAGGGCTGGATGGCAAAGGATCCTGCAGCTCTCCTGCCTTAACATGGACACATGAGAAACAAATCAATCCCAAGTGCTTCGCAGTAGGGATGTAGCGCTGGAAGGGATCTCCTATTTTACCATGTCTTGGCCCTTGCAGTTTGTCAGCAATCACATCGTGCAATCTTCCGCACAAATGTGAAGATCCAAACAATCCTAATAAGTTTTAAGATTCTCCCACTACCCCAATTAGTAGACTCTTCCAGAACTTGACAGCTCTGAGGCTTAAACCATTCTTCTTATTTCCAGTCTCAATTTATTCCTGGCTTGAGCATGCCCACTTGTTCTCGTGCCAACATTGTTCCAAGGCTTAAATAGCTCTGCTCCCTCCCTGGTGCTTATCCCTCTGATGTGTTTACCAAGAACAATCATATCCATTCTCAGCCTGCATTTCACTGGGCAAAATAAATCAACAGTCTCCTGCCTCCTGATAGGCACTCTCTTCCCCAACCATGCTGCTAGCCTTTGTCTGCATCCCCTCTCAACGTTTCCCTTCCCAGTGCAAATGGCGAGGAGTGGAAACCATTCTCCACCACCTGTGCTCTGAATAAGGTCCTGAGCAGCACTCCAGTTTTTATGGCTGCCCCAGTGGCCAAAGAAAGTCTGAGTGCAGGGATTTTTGTAGGCACAAACTGCTTTTCCCAATGGATTCTGTTTTTGACCCTTGAATGCTGAGTAAAGTAGTGCCTCATGGCAGTATTTTGACACCACTTAGGAGCCAGCAGCCCCACTCTGCTCTGAAGCTGTCATGTATGCTCTTGGTAAGAGACTGCAAGACATGCAAGACTTGCTCACAGAACTGTAGGGATAAAGTTACTCCTGAGGTTTTGACTCATTTCGTGGCACTAGCTATTGAAGTTGGGTCTCTGATGTCCCAGCGTAGCGAAGCACCCTGAGCTGTGTCACTGGATGGGCTTAGCAGAAAATTTTGTTATCTGGTGGTTTTCTTACAGTGCAAGAGGTCCATGTAGATTTTGTCAGTGATGCTTTCCTGGACATTCAGGATTCCTGTGAACATGATATTTAGAGGCCCAAATAAATTACCTGAGTGTGAGTGTGCTTTTTTCATAATTTAGTGCATATCTGACCACTTCACTTCTCACTTACAAAAAGTGTGCAAAGTGCAGATGAGAGATTTTTAGGCTGGGATATGCTGCAGTAGAAAGAAACAAATAGGTTTACTTTTCAGTTAAGCCAAACCCGGACTTCAGGAAGAAAAAACAATCAGTTTCAGCTCCTCAAAGAATGAGAATTCAGCCATGCTCCTAATTCTCCTTTACTGACATCTGTCCTTCAGTTTCATTTAGTTCTGTTCTGTAGATCTGAAACACCATTTGTATCTTGGTGAAAATCCTGTTTTGACTTTGCTGGGTTCCAAGATCTCAGCAGACACATTTTGTATAGAAGCAGCAGAGCAGAGTGGTTTCTCTCTTGATGGATTGACTCCCTGCTTGAGAAAATGTGACTCTGACAGAGCACCTGTGGCCCAAACTGATTTGGGTCCTTCTCTGCACCAGACAGGTGCTGGTGGTGTACCAGAGCATGCTTTGTGTCCTTACAGAGAGGCTGAGGTGTAACGGGGAAAAATACTCAAAAACTTAAATGGCTTCTTCCCCCCACTAAAGACTTTTGTTTCTGAAACCAAAGCACAGTAAATCAAGGGGTTCTGCCTTAAATGAACTTCAAGTGCTCTTTATTTTTAAAAAAACAAGCCCCAAACCAACCAAATCCCCAAATCCCCAAAAGGAAGAGGAGGAGGAAGAAGATGGGACCTCAGAGAGGATTCATAAATCACATTGCAATGGACCTGGTTCCTGCATTCAGCCCACCAGGCAAAGGGCAGCACCATAATGGGACTGATGGGCCACGTGTGCAAGCAGACAGAACGCAGCTGACTTGGAGGAGATGTGCTCTCTCTCTCTGGCACATACAACACATGCTCGGTCCCTGCCGTGGCCTCACTCAGTCCCTCCTGCCAAAAAATAAACAAGCCGGATCAAACCTGTCATGGTCTGGAAGTCTTCAGCTCTCCCTTTATTTTAATGTGGTGTGCATGGTGTGGTTTCCCAGCATTTAACGCTCTGGCATAGTGCTGAAAACCTGTTAATTCTCCACTTCTTGGACTGTGGCTTCCCACCTGGTTGTCCAGGGTGTGCCTGGACCCCCGGCAGCAAGAAATTGGAAGGAGGGGAAGAAAAGGGCCAGGCATTTCTCCAAAGCCAGACCTTTCCAAGATTTTTGTTGGGGGACTTCTTGCAGAGTTGCCCAGGAAGCCCCAGGAGGACAGCACCCAAAGTCCAGAACACCACTGCATGACCCCCATGCCCTGAAGCAAGCAGCCAAGGCCTGAGGCAGCGTTTGGGCACACAGAGCCAGCGAGGAGCACTGCGGGCTGTGGGGCTGGGCATGCCCAGTCCCACATGGACCCCGAGGTACATCAGGCTGTGTGCCCATCTCCTGGGGTGCTGGGTGCTGCCACCGCTTTGCCTGCACGCCGACCACAGACGCAAGAGCATGGTCTGCCCCCAAACCCTCAATCCCAAAGCGTCCTCAATCACAGCTAAGCATTTTGAGGCTTCTTCCTCAGTTCTCCAAGCAACCAAAAGGTCACAGATGTTAGAAGGTAACAGCTCCCAGCGGCCATGCCCTCTATCTGGGAACAAGGGAAGTAGGTGGGAGATTAAATTAAAGGCCAGGTTTTTCTGTGGTTTCCCTCAAAAAATAACTTCTATTGCACTCCCGAAGCCTGAAATGCTTCTGTTGTCAGAAATGGCCTCAGGATGCTCACAAGGGTTTTCCTCAGTGTCCTTTGGTGGACACCCACAACAAGAACATTGGAAAGAAGCTAAATCTAAGTCCTAACTGTTCTGCAACATGCTGCGGAGCAAGTGTACTTTTGTTTCCTGTGCACCTGGATACTGACCTGACAGTATCCCAAGGCACTGATGAGTTCAGAGACAGGCACCCCCCTTGCCTTTGGCCCCCCAGAGGCACAGATACAGGGAAGTGTGATGTGATTTGGGCATGCTAGCATGGGATATGTTTTCTTTTTTTTTTCCTTCTCTTTATTTGTCCTTATTTCAGTAGGAAGGAATCACTCTCATTGGGACTGTTTTGTCCTTTGTGTAAGGAAAGGGAAAGACAAATAGGGAATTCCAGTGGGTTTTGGGGCAGTCAACACCTGGGTGGTGCATTGTGCTTAAAATGGTCTCCAAAAATAACGAGGAGCACAAAAGGGGAAAAATTAATAAGGATAATTAACTGGTTTCCATCTCCAAGCGCTTCGGAGACATGAGCTAATCAGTCTGTAGGCGCATCCAAGCACACACAATGTCTGTAATTAGTTTGCTCTTCTACTTCCTTACCCCTTCCCTCATAAGATTGCCCACCAAGATTCCTATCAGACAGAACAGGTCTCTTTCTGCCCGTTCTGCAGAGGCCTGACAGTCTCGCCTCCTCTTCCCAAAGTACACTGTCTCTCTGTCAGTCTGTCTACTTCCCTCCCCTGCTGGCCATGATCAAATTTCACTAAATGAATCACAGTCTAGTGGAAACTCCCTCCCATCTTTGCCAAGAATTGCAAAGTTGATGAAAATGGGACTTGGAGCCAAAGGCATTTTAGCACAGTGTCTTACCAGTTCCGACCAACTGGGTTCCCATTGCAGTTGGTTGCTTCTGGTTGTCCTGTTTCCGCTTTCAGCTTGGCACCTTTCCACCTGGAGCATCTTTCCCAGGATTATCATGCTGATTACTTGATGCTGCAACACACCTCTAAGGCCCTCCTGGCAGCTGCAGGCTTCCTTCCACCCCAGTGTTCCCTGGTTTTGGGGTTTTTTTTTAGTGAAGAGGACTTGTTGAGACCAAGTGCCCATCTATCCAGATCACTGGTGTGGGTTTAAACATCTTCTCTATTCCCAGTTATCTGGTGCAGTTCTGCCCTTGAACCTTCCTTCCCTCTCTGACAATTTCATGGCTCTGCTGGTTCCTCATGCTAGACCTTCATGGTCTAGCAGAGCAGGTACCCCCTGACTGACAGCCACAAGTCCTCTCCCAGGTGGGACCTGGATTCTTTGTGGAACCCAAGGCAATGTTACTTCACTTTTCTCCACCAGTAAAATGAGTGTAATAAACTCCATTTGGGGAAGACACTGGATTTAATGCTGGAGAGGTATCTCAAAATAGAGAAGAATTACTCCCAGTTCTCCTGGGACTCTCCAGCACACAGAAAGGAGGTTTCTTCATGCCACCCTTAAGCTAACTCCCAAGGACTGAGCAACAACCTTGTTCTCAGGCCCAGGCTGAGATGCTGAAGCAAAGTCTCTTTGTGTTGATGTCATCCACATGTCCAGAAACAGACCTGTCCTCAGGCAGTTAAGCCTGGTGAGACACTGAGGAATAGTCCCTAGACATTTATGTGTTGATAGGAAGTTTTCCATCCCTGAGGGTCTGCAGGGAGGTCCCAGGGCTCCCATGCAGGACAGCATGCACAGTTCTCTTTGGGGCTCTCAGAGGCTGCAGCCCTGTCTGGCTGCTAGCTCAGCCTCCCCAGGCCACAGTGTGGCTGTTGCAGGCTGTACAGGAGCAAGAACAACACGTTACACACCATCTCCTTATTCTGCAGCCTTCGTTTCTCCTTCTTGCCTTTCCACTTCTGCCCTTTGCTTTTTCCATTTGTGGTACCTACTATTCTATTTCCTCTCCAGGCCTCTTTCTTTAATTATCCTGCCTGCTATCACCTCCCCAACCCCCTTCCCTCTTCTTTTTCTCCTCTCCACCTCTGATCCACATCTAATCACCCCAGCTGGCTCCTCTTCTCCTGGAACCCACCAGGGATGTGAGACATGCTCTGGATCAACAGGGAGCCACAGCTCAGCCTCAGCTCCCAGCTGGCTCTCAGCTCTCCCAGCTTCCCATCAGGAGAGCTCAAGCCCTGACCAGTCTGGGAAGTGACAAAGCCCAGGTGTGCCTTGCTGCCCCAGTGCAAGGTTCAGCCTTCCCACGGGAGCAGGGAGCAGCACCCCAGCACAGGCTGGGCTCTCTGACAGGAGAAGGCAACATTCCTCTGCCCCCCCCATCCCACACACGACCACCTAGCCTCGGGGGACAACCACAAGCCCTTATCAGTATTCAGCCCCTTGCTGTGAGGAGGACGGATCGTTTTCCTTTCTGGGTCTCCCTGCTCTCCCTCTAGCCCTCTGCTCTCTCATTCCCCCTCATCCATTTCCTTTGACACTGGTCCCAGGCCCACTGCCAAGTCTCAGATCCATTAGCGAGGTGCCTTGCTGACTGAAGCACAAATCAGGACGGATCCGGGTGCAATTAGCAGCTTCTAGCACCTCATCTGGAAGGCATTAGCTTGGTGTTTGGGGGAGGGGGGTTATGGGTTGGGAGGAGAAGAGGGAATGGATATAGATGCCAAACAGAGTAAATAAGCTATTTCTACCACTCCTAGGAACAACCATC
This sequence comes from Promerops cafer, assembly GCA_013398275.1. Classification (NCBI taxonomy): domain Eukaryota; kingdom Metazoa; phylum Chordata; class Aves; order Passeriformes; family Nectariniidae; genus Promerops; species Promerops cafer. The sequence continues at coordinate 95,678 of VZSE01005087.1, forward strand.
AAGCATCTGACAGCAATGCACAAGCACGTGCAATAACCATCTGTGGGGACACAGTTACAGTACCAAGCTGGTGGGACCCACAGACCTTCCCTCCTGGAGGATGGGGTTATCATGTCCAAGAAGGTACTGGGATGGCATGAAGGTATGCACTTAGCCACAGCTTGTGGGCGATACCCCTCCTGGTTTTCCCTCACAAACAAAGGCTTGTGATTATGGTGTCTGGAAGTAGACTTGGTCTACTTTGCCATCCAGCTGGCTCCCAGTGCATTAAAATCCCTAATAACATGATGACATAGAGTCTGTCACGGGTGAAGAGCCAAGATAGGCTACCAGGTATTAGTTATCACGCCCTATTTGTGTGGTAGACACAGTCCCCAGATAAAATAGTTCTCATCAAGACCAGGATTCTGTACAAAATATATTGGCCTCAGGTTTTTTTCACCCAGCATTGTGGATACCTTTTAGGAAAACCTTGGCATCGCTCTCTGCAGAGACCCAAGCCATCCCCTGCTCTCTTGCCACCTTGCTCCAGGTTACAGCCTGGGTGCATGGATGCACAGGAGGCTGTGACTCTTGGGCAATCTCAGTACCAAACAACAGGACAGAGCACACGTACTCAAAGTGTGGCCTTTGTGCTCCCAGAACAGTCCTGCTCTTTCACAGGCATGATGCTGTCACGGAATATGTCTCTGAGGGATTCCAGTATTACTGACCATTAGAAAAGGTGACTGTCAGACTGAGAGAACAGAAGCCAGCCTGTTCATTACCTTTGCTTTTCCTTTCTGATGGATCTCAGCTTTCAGGAGAAGGCAGGGTGGGAGTGGGGGACCTGGGGGCTGTCCTGGGTCTCTCTTTGGTGACCGAGCAGTCTGCTGGGACACAGGACCCTGAGGGAGACAGGGCTGCTGGCAGTATGTGGCTGGCATGGCTCTGAAACAGTGCGTGTTGAACTGGGAGCATCCTGGGGAAAAACCAAACACCAATCCCAGTCACCTCTTGCAGGAGAGCCCACCAGCCAGCAAAGCAAGGGAGCTGGCTCTTATTTATTCATCTGTGTATGATCCCCATGCCCACATGCCAGGTCCCCCTTGCCACAGCACGCACAGGCCGTTCCACTTCCCAGGGCCACCTGCTGATGGCCAGGGGCTGGGGAAGTCAAGGCTTCCTCTGAGCCAGTGATCTCATGTTATTTCTGTGCAGGCAGCAGCTGGAAGTAGCTGGAAACATTTCTAACAGTAATTTTTCCTACACCGGCTGTTGCCAGACGATGGTCTGTGAGGTTCTGCTGGTTAATGAGCTCATGGAAAGTGAGCTGCACCTGGGCTCCAGGGCCAGCCATATTCTGAAGATTTCTAGCCCTGAAACTGTGGTGACATAGGTGTGTGGGAGTGCCTTGTTGAGGGCTGATGAAATCTGTTGGTTCAAAGAGTTGGGCACATGTCGTTATAGTCTCTGTTCTCTGCTGGTTACCCCGAGAGGTACAAGGTAAAGGTGGTGATGGTTTATCCTGTCAAGAGAATGCAGTGGATGATGCTGGGTTAGGTTAGAAGGACAGTGGCTGGACGGACCCTGTGAGTGTTCTCTCTGGTTTTTGTACAAGGAGGCAAAATTGCAAGGCACGAGAGAAAGCCTGCTCCTCCTCCCACCCCATCTATGCCTCTTGCTTGCGAGCTGTGGCCAAAGTCAGGGATGGCAGAAACTGTGACATTCATCCTTCCAGCATCCTTGTTCACTGACCCAGTATCACAAGAAGGCAGCCCAGTGGTACTCAGTGTTTCCTGAGGAGTGGATGCACAGTGCCTGGAGGATAATGTACAACAGCATGTGGCAGCCTCCTCTGGGTGACGAACACCAAGTAGATGGGAGAGAGGCAGAAAGGAGGGAGCGGATGTGCAATAAAGGGTGTGAGTGCCAGAGTGTCAGGAAGGGGTGTGCCCTGGGGGTGCCACATGAGCAAGTGTCTGTCCTCCCTCTGGCTGTGAGTGGCTGTGCCTTGCCTCCATCCTTGGAGGCGGAGGAGGACACCCGTGCACGCTCAGCCGGTGGCTGCCCGCACGTACTGTCTTGTTTTCCTGGCTGAGGCAGACGGAGAAGGCCTGGTTTCAGTTAAGCCTCGGTCACACAAAGATGCCTTTCCTATTACTCTTTTGTTTTTCCTTCTAAGCAATGTTCCCATTTAACTCTTCCAACTCTCCCCTGTTAGTGTAGCCTGCCCTGCCTGAGGGCTGGCCCAGGTCAGAGATAATTCAGGAAGGAATAGGAATTGTTGGACTGTGGGGCTGGAAAACCCTCAGCCCTGACGAGAAGCTTCAGGAACCTTAGCAAGTAAGAAGGATAATGCTACTGAGAAGATTTAGGAGGCCAGGATGAAGATATTCCAGTGGTGTAGTGCTGAGCATGGTAGAAATACCTAAAGAGTCAGTCATGGCATTATCATGACTGAATTTGGCACCAAGCTTCAAATCCACAGAGGGGGAGTGGGGGAGGCGGAAAAGAAAACATGCAAAGGCCTTTTCAAAACTCAAGACCACAAGAAAAAACTTCCTATAAACAAATCAAATGGAAATATTTTTTTAGTTCTATAAACATTTCCCCTTGAAGCGTTCAACCCAAATATTGCATCACTGTGCTAAGACATAAACAAATCTTGCAGTGAAAGAGATGCACACCAACAATAGACTGGCCTGTTTGCCTTGTCCGAGCTGCGAGAAGTGCAAAAAACAAACAAACAGGGCAAAGAGTGACAAGCAGAAGAGAGATGTCTGAGGAGTACTTGTTTGAATATTCAAGGGAGAGAAGAATCACACACCCCACCCCCCAAATCCCACTGAGCTTCAATAAGGAAATTCATCTCCTTCAGGGTCCTTAGAAAATCATAGCTCTGGCAGGTCAAGGACACCAGCCAAACTTGTCTTTCAAAAGCAAGGTAGCTTCTGATTTTCCCCAAATATATTGTTTTAAAGAATATATTCTTTGACACAGATATCTCTTGGGTAAAGACGAATTTATTTTTGCAGTGATTATAATGGTGGTATCAAGAACTAAACTGGCCAAGCTGTCCTGTGTTTTACACCACTGTTGTACTTCCTATACAAGGAGCCAAGCCACACACCTCTTGGAAGGTTGCTGCCCTCTGAGAAGTAGTTAGCAGGAATTCAGCAGGAGGCAGGAGTCTGGGTCTGTCTTTTAGTTGGTAAAAATCTTTAGAGGCACTCTAGGAAGAATAATTTGGTGCCAGATTAAAAAATGTGAAGTACCCCACAAGAAACACACCTCCAAGGAACAGGAGCAAAAGGTGATTTTGTTCTGTCAGGACTGCCATTTGCTTTATCTTCCTCATGTGTAGGTACCTCTAATCCAGCCCTACCTCCTCCACTTCTCACATTTTTGGAATGCAGTATGGCCCTGTAGACATCATACCTCTGAAAGCACACAAAGAGATCTGCCTCCAGCCCCTCCTCTTGCTCCTGTGCCAGGGAGAGCACTGTCCCTGTGGGAGAGGAGAGTCTGTGTGGGAAAGGAGAGTGGACAAGGACATGCTCAGTGGCAGTGGCAGGGAGGGACATGGTGTATTCACCATGGCACAACTGTGCTCAGCAATTTTGGTGCTGCGTGGTGTCGTGTGTTTTGAGTCACAGTACCGTGCTGGGACCAATATTTGGCTCATACCTCAAACAGACACTGTAAGAGCTGCCAGGGACCTACTGGCTTTGTTTCTCTCATCATGAGACACAGGCGAGGAGCTGCACAAGTCACTTGGGTGGGAGGGAATTTCATTCTTGTTCCAGCTCACACAGGAGACACTGTAGAAAGGGCCACCAAAAAAGGCTGCTTAGCAGCTCAGTCTCATGGGAAAGTTTCACAACCAAAAAGCTAGTATACACTGAAACCTCTTGGGCAGGTAAACTGGCTCTGTATTCAGCTGAGATGAAACAGAAACATGGTTATCCACGGTTCTTCGCCTGGGATCATACTGCAACAAGCAGACACAACTACGATTTCTCTGGTGGCTTAATGTCCCCCTTCCACAAGCCCTCCTGGTGCTGAGCCATGCTGCACGTGGTCCTCACGCTCAGCAACCCTGGCCGAGCTGCCTGCAGCACTGCAGGGAACAGCAAACCTTCTGAGACCATTTGATCTCCCTAGACTCTTGACAAAACCTTCTCCATGCATGCTTCTTTTGGTCTTGGGAAAATGATTTCAGGTGCTGCTGTGGGAGCTGATTTATGAGGGAAGGCTGACAGAATAAAGGGCCTCACACACTTCTCATGTTACATTGCATCTAGCTGGTGTGAATTCAGAGACATTTACACCCAGCTAACTGAGGGAGAATTGGGCCCAGACCCAGTTTATCTGTCTGACAACAGAGAGGATTAAAGACCTGTAAATGCTAAGCAGGGGTGGTCCAAAAATATTAGAATCAGAAGTCATGGAATGAAGTATACAAGAGTAAAATTTAAGTTATGGAGAAAAGATTACAGCTGACATCCATTTCCTAAGCCAAGTGTTCTGCCTTCCACAAGATGCTTCTAGGTATGGCTTACATCAGTCAGAAAAGGGGATTAAATGGGTTTTGGGTTCAGCATGGTCTGGCACGCAGCAGGCAGACTAGAATGGGAGTATTTTCAGCACTGGTGTCTTGCAAGACTTCAGAAGGCAGTCTGCAAGTGGATTACAGCATCCTTCTCCAAATTCCCACCCATACAGTCATGCCTCATGCAATATCTAACACATGCAGTCAAATGAAATGGCGACAAATAAAAGCAGCTGGTAGAAATGAAAAATGAAGAATTTCAAAGCTTTGCCTGATTTTTATTTGCCTATAACCGCTGGCTGCTGGATCATATCACGCCATGAAAGAATGTGTGGATTTCTTTTTTCCTGCCTGAAAGGTTAGTTTGTTCTTTGGATTAAAAAAGGATCAGAAACACGATGTTATATAACCTTTTAAAGTTCACCTAACCCTTGTTCTCAGAGGCTGTAAATTCCGGAGCACATGGCCTTGGCATCAGCCATGATTCCTTCTTCTAAGAGAAGACCTACTTTCTAAAGTTTCAAAGAAATGACTGGTAGGTGCTCTGCCATCCTGCTCTTTAAAATGCAGTAAAAGTGTATTTGTGCACAGCCTAATGAAAAGACAAAGCAGGGAATTTATGCCCAGAGGCATGGAGCTGTAAGGCCAGCTCTCTCTCTTTTTGCCTTTGCCTGAGTCTCCAGATTGCAGTAGGGTGATGGTGTTCAGTGGACACCACATACAAGTAGAGAGGAGTATTAAGAGGATACTGCAGATAGGCAATGCATAGCCCAGCTGACCAAAAGGAGAGGGACTCGTAATGGTTCAAACATCAGTGTCTGCAAGGCTTAACAGCAGAGAGTTGAAGATACTCAGGAAGATGATATTAAAGAGTCATATGAAAAATAAGGAACAAATAATGGGAACATGCAGGTTGGTAAAAAAGCACTGTTTTGAGAGACGTGTCCTCCAAGTTAGACAAGAGCAGTCTCCTTCAGGCTCCCCTAGCAGGGCTAGCCACTGGGACAGAGCAGAACAAGGTAGGTTTGAGAGTGACACCTCTGACTTTGGGGGTCAGAAATGTCCTTTGGCCAGATGGTCAGCTGGGGAGAGGGAGGTTATCCCAGGGTGCATCCTCACAACCTAGAGGCTTGCACTAGCCCTTCCTCCAAGACCATGAGCTCTTGGATGACCCCAGGAAGCACCAGCTCATGAGTGGGACCAGGGGCTTCCCCACAGGCTGAGCCTGGATCAGGACCCCTTCCCCGCACTCCCTTCGGTGCCTGGCTGTCTCCAGGCCCTGGCTGCCAGGCTGGGATGTGGGTTAGCAGATTTTTTCCACGCTGCTTCTCCGGGATCCCTGACAGAGCCCATCAGAGCTGCCTTTTATCAGCACTGCACGCCTTAGTGAGCCTGTCATGACTCACACACAATGTGCTCTGTGCCGGATTAATCCGGCTGGCTTTCATGCTCAGGATGTGGGCGACGGATGGGAGGGGGGGTGCTGGGGGGCACAGGGACAGATGCTTGGCTAGTGGGGGCCTGAGAGACTGGGGATCCCCAGCCTTTTCACCTCCTGAAGTTAAGGACTTGAGGGCTGTTGCAGAGGACAGGGTAAGCACAAGCCTTAAGCAATGAAAGAGGGAAAGGCAACAGGTGTGTAGGAAAGTGGTAAGGGAAGAGAGATTACAGGCAAATAACAGGTGAATAAATGGACTACAACAAAGAGAGAATGTGATGTAAAGGGAGATCTGTGTGCCTTAAAAGGTAAGCTCCCTTGCTGACAGACATGACAGGTAGCTATTTCCTGCAGGTATAATTATCCAGGGACTACACTCCACCTAAAGGGATCTTTTCAGTCTTCAGCATTAACCTGGGACACCTTTGAGATAGCTCCCCATCTTCACTGTGGTTGTCTGTAAACCTGCAACCACCTACAGATTAGGGAATCATAAAAAGTGTGAAATCCTAAACCCAGAAGAGTCTGTACTGATGGGAATAAGATTCCCATCAACTACTGTAGCACCAGGTTTCCATGCAGAGTCTCCACAGAGAAAACAAATCTCCTGTAAGAAGAAAAAACCTGCTTTTTCCAACAAACCTCTACAAAGCTAAATATAGATACCAGGGGGAAACGATCAGTCAAAGCTGCCTAAGCCAAGTCCACTAAAACATCTCACACTCTGTCATGATTTCCAGCTGAAGAGGTGCACACACACAAAAAAAAACCCCAACTGATTCTTAAAGAGCTGGTGATGCTGCAGTTTTATGTACATACATATAATTTGAATGCATATGCTAAAACTTTATATACATCTCTCCTCCAATTTGAGATTCGCAATGTTCACTTGAAATGATCCATTCTATCTAATGCATTTCACCCATGGAAGTCCTATTTTCAGCACCTACTGCCCAAGTTCTTATCTCCACTTGGAAGGGTGAACTACTTTATAGCACCCCATCCTGTCTATCCACTGTACATGCATCCAAAAGTTTCCAAATAATTTCCCACTCGACGATGAGAATAAGTTTGCCTGCCACTGAGATATCACTGTCTCTGGATAAAACACAACACCTATTTAACAGCACAGAGCAACATTGTCACTGCAAAAGATGACATGCATGGTCTTGGTTTTACATCCTGTCCATCAGGGGAGCATTTCTTGTCATTATCCTGAGATGGATTTTGGCTGTGAAATGAAAGGCAGGAGGGCATGTCCTACCTCCTTCTGCACACAGCAGGTTCATGGTGCTCTTGCACCCAGTCTCAGGACTTCCCACATCCTGCACTGGCAGTGGGGTGTGTGGTCATAATCACAAATGTGGTTATATTGGCTTTCACTGCAAGAGAAGTTTTAAACTGTAGGAGAGTAGTTGCTAAGTTCTGAGGAAGGAAAGCAGGATTCTAGAGGGGGTGGGGGAAAAGGCTATTTATTTAGGGCATTTGTCTGATCTCCTTACTCAAGCAAAAATTTTAACAATTGCCTTTGATAATTTCCCATTAACAAAACATTTTCTTAAAGACCCTGTCCTCCACTCAGAATGTTCAGTGATGTTGTAAAACACTTGCCAAACACAAGAGGATCTCTCTGACTGCTGATCCCTGAACGTTTTAAGACAAGGAAACAAATGGACCTGAACCAAATCTTCTCATAGACGTGGGAGCCCACTAACTCTCCAAATATTTCCAATCAATGACCTGAGTACAAACAGAATGGTAGTTCTTTACAACATCCCCTGTGGGTATGTGGCATAGGACAGGCACAGCTGTACCCATATATAACACATTTTATACCAACATATAACATGTTTTATACCAATTCATGTATCACTGCAAAAAAAGAGAATGATACCTTTGCAGGGCTGTGTTTCTTTTATATTGTTTTTATCATGTCTGAAAAAAGAACAGTACTAATAAACTATCTTGCTGCCAACCCCTCTCTCAGAGGGAGAAGATAGCACAGGTTCACTGCGAATTTTTTTATTTCAAAATACATATGTTATCCCTTGTGTGTGCTTGTGTTCATGCACGAGGGGTAATGTATATATTCTGAAATAAAAGAAACACCAGTGAACGTATGATATTTCTGTCTGACATCAGGATGAGCTTGGCACAACCAAGTCTATGTCCCTGACTTGGACCCTAGCAGTAAAACTAAACTGACATCAAGTTGGTTTAGTTTACTCCAGCAGAGTTTTCCTAATATAGGCAGGCAGGCCCTATCTCTTGTCCTTTTATCCCACCCCTCTCTTTAATTTGGCTCTCTGAGTTCTGATGACTGAATCACTTTCCCCTTTGTTTCTCTGATTTCTTTCCTAATCTTCTGCTCCTGAAAGATGCTTAGTTCCTGAATCCCTATACAAATACACTTTCCTTTCTAAGCTTCTCACCAGCCAAACAAGGTTTTATTTGTTTATTTAATTTGACATGCCGGAGAGAAATGATCTCGTTTCCTATGGATTATCAAAGTAACAAATAGCTTTACAAGAGGGTAAACAAAAGTAAAACTCATGCTGAAACTCCTTTGAACTGGGGGCTTCCCATTCACATCCCTTCGTAATGTGAGTCTTTCCCCTCTCCTCTACACAGTACACAAGAGGACTTTCATGGTCCTCAGAACTCTCCTTACACATGGTCACTTTGGACCATGGCCACTCCTGGAACTGAGTTAGTCATCAATTCCTCATCCATCCATCCATCCATCCTTCCACAAGCTTATCTTGAATTTCCAACAACATGGCCAGACAGCTTTGAACTCACTCTGTGATGGAGCATTTTATCCATCTTGTCTGTGCCTCACAGTGCAATTCCCTGACATGGCAGGCCCATCAATTTTTCATTTTTGCAAAAACACAGAGGTAGAGGAACCTGGTGGTGAGCCTGGGAGCCTCCATGGAGACAGGGATACCACGGTGATTTTTATTGGGAATTTTGCTTAACTCAGGAGGCAGACATGGTACATCTAAAGCATCACTCTGCAACACACCTCCTGCAATGTACATTTCTGGAGAAAAAGAGACAAAAGGAATGGAATGAATCAGGTATGAATCTGGGCTAAAATTCCTAAGGACTCAGAGCCAGAGCTGCTGAAGAGCTGCTCCCAGGACAGCAAAGCCCAGCAGTGTGCAGCTCACGTTTTTTCAGGGCACTTAGGTTTGGTGGCTGGGGCCTGGCTGGCTTCCCCCCACCCCCAACATCCCTTTCTGTTTATTACTCCTGCTGTAATTGGGAGGCATGTGTGGATGAATTAAACATAGCAGGACAGATGAGAAAACTCTCCCTCTTAGCTGGCTGAATGAGCAAATTTAACTGAGCCTGTTACCCACTGAGTATCGTGCCGACATGCCAGGGTCCGGTTTCCTTTGAGCTCGCCCTTTCATGCGGAGTCCCTCTGTGCCTCCTGCCTTGCTCCTCACAATATCAAACAGCTGGAGTTTCAGCGGCCCCAAGGAGAAGCCTGTGCATCCGACAGCAGCAGCAGTGGGAATTTTGTCTGGGATCAGAGAGGGACAGGGCCAATACGGGCAAGTTGGTAGCCGAGGATCAGGGGGGCCCTGGCATCTCCAGAAGGAGATGGGACACCCCCATCCCCCAGCCATCGGCTGTGCTTGGTCAATGCCCAGAGTAAAAGTTTCCTTATGCCTGAGGAACTGGGGTTAGTGACGGCGTTTCGGCTTTCACACGGCTTCGAGCTTCAGACAGGCCAGTGGCATCCAGAAGTCGGTTCTGGCGGGGAGTTTGAAACAAAGGCATGCCAGCCTAGAGCAGGCATCCCCAGCGCAGCAACAACGGAGCTTCCTGAGAGCAGGACTGCCACTGCCTTGTCCAGGAGTGCCAAGGGGACATGGCTTAACAAACCAGCACCCTGCTTTGTCCCAAGGCATTTCTTTTGCGAGGCAGGTGAGAAGAACAGCATATGAAGGGCACTGCTGCATCCATCTATTCCCTCAGCCCCAGGGATAAACAGGGAATGTAATCCTGCAGGGCTGCAATCTTTTCTTTCATACTGTTTAACAAGCCCCGGGGCACTTCTTTGCACAAGGTAGCTCTAATTCTGCTCCCTCGCCTTTTTCTTCCCACCTCTGTAAGCCTAAAACTAGTCAAGGCTAATTCAATTCCTGCTTTAATTTAGGAGAGTTTACAACTGCTTTAAATTAGGAAACCAGCATTTTTCAGACAAGGCAGGTGGTAGAGGTCTTAGCACTTGTAAAAATTAGGCCACTTAGTGAGGTGTCTACATATGGATTTAGCACCTGAGGAGTGTGTTACTGAGCAATATAAGGAAAAACTTGGAATCTTGGAAACAATTCTTTAAAAGATAATTAGGGAGTAAAGTTAACATTTCAGAGCAAGGAAGTTTGTGTGCAACCTGATAAGCTTACCCATTGAAATGAAAATTGAGGAAGCCATCAACACACACTCCCTTGGAACTCAAAAAATCCTACAGAAAAATCAGTTTTAATCTTTTCAGTACCCATGTAATAAACCAAGGAAGTAAGAACCCCAAACACAAATAGAAAAAAAAAAAACACAAAATCCTTTGCATCATCCTTATGAGAAATTAGTAAGCCAGGAGATCAGAACTCTCCTAAAGTGCCACTAAGCAGGAGTAACTCTAAAACCCAATGATGACATGATGAAAAACTTCAACTCTTTCATCTTCTGTGAAGACTGAAGACTTCACATTTAGAAACTACAGATCATATTTGTCATCTGTGCTCTTCTCTACATGGCAAAAATGTGAGAAACCTATCCTGACCTTTCAGTGACAGATTCGTTTCAAGATAATCTTTACTGAAGGGCCTTCAAAGACCCACGATTTCCCTGCACCTCTAGGTAAATTTAAGTTTGGGGGCGTGAATTCACTCTTTGCTGCAGGAAGATGCACTGAGGAGGAGGTGATGGGGTTTAATCTCAGGGAGTGGTGTCACTGCTTTTCCTGAAAATTTGTACCCGAGACACTTTGCATGAGAGCAAGCACCTGCTAGGAAGGCACGGTTGGAAAAAAAGACCTTTTCATCCTTTTGCTATTTATTACAGCTGATGACCGCCGAGGATGGGGCGCCCGGGGCGCTCCGTGAGCCGCTGGTGCCGCTCCAGCGTGGGGTGCCAGCCCAGGACCCCCGCGCCCAGGGCCCCGCACTCCTCGCCCGGCACCCGGGGCCGGCGGGGCCGCCTCCCCCGCCCACAAGAAACTTTCCGTCCCAGCTTTCCCGCCTCCGCCGGCCCGGGAGCGTGGGGCGGCGGGGAGCGGCCCTGCGGGCCCGCGGCTCCCGGTTCGCGGTGCCGGGGGGGAACGGGGCTCGGCCGCTGCCGGGCTTTGGGGAAGGGGTTTTACTTGGAGTTTTCTCCCTTCTCTGGCTCCTCCTCTTCTTCCCTCCTCCTCAGGGGGAGGGGAAGGAGGGAGGCTCTTGGGGCAGGAGTAGCCAGAGCAGGGAATTGTTTGGGAGTTCAGTCATCCAAAAGCCGTCTCCCGTATGGAGGGTCTGGCTTCCCGCATCCCGGCGCCTCTTCCCTCCTCCTCCTCCTCCTCCTTCTCCTCCTCCCCCTCCTCCCGCCGCGCCTGAGCTCAGCGCGGCCCCCCATCCCCAGCGCCAACCCGCAGAAAAAGCACAACCACCACCCCCAAACCAAGGGCCCCCTCACTTTCCCCTTCCCCCCAAAACAGGCTTTCCCCCCTCTTTCTCTCTCTCTCTTTTTTTTACCCTCTGCGTGTGTGAGTGTGTGTGTGTGCGTATAGTGAATTCCCCGCAGATCCGGCCTGGAAGTTCCCAGCTCCTGGAGTTAAGCCTCTTTGTTGCTTCCCTTCGTTTGGGGCATCTTTGTGTTTCCCCCCGCCTGCTCCACTGGAGACCGCGGTGAGTGAAAGAGACGGGGGCCCGGGCCTGGTGGCCCTGGCGAGGGGCTGGGAGGACGCACGGTGGTGGCGGGCGATGGGGCGCAGGGCTTTCCCCCCATCCATCTTCAGGCAGCGGCAGAGTTTGGGAAGTTGGCGTGGGGATGTGAGGAAGGGGGTCTGCCTAGGGATGTAGGAGACGTGACAAGGGAGCGGTGGAGACCCGCAGGTCCCCACCGGGACGGGGCTTGTTTTGGCGCAGGCAGGTGAGATGTGGGGGGCTCGGATGTTTCCCTCCGGCTCTTCCTCCTCGGCGGGTCGGCCAGAACTAATGGAGGGCCCGGGGCACGCACACGCTCCGCGGTGCTCCAGGGCTCGCCTGCAACTTCCCCAGCAGTCTGGTCCACGACCTTGCCCCGTCCTCTCTGCCGGCTGGGCGAGGAGGCACGGTGGGCAGTGAGGGAGAAGGAGAAGCTGTGCAGAGTAAGCCGCAGATGCATCCTCCATTGCTCCAACTCTTGTCAAAAGCTGCTGGGAGTTTACAGGCAAGAGCTGTCTCTGGCAGATGCGAAGGCATTTCGGTTTGTGCTCTGTGAAGGGGCTGCTGCTGCCGCACAGAAAAGCGGGGGTGGGTAGTCTGTCTGTTAGTAGAATTTTTGTCCTCTTCTGTGACCGTAGAGTTATTAACCCTGGTGCAAGGATGAGGAGTGATTTGGGTCAGGGCAAGTAATTCTCTGCCCGGCAGCGGGATGTTGTAGGATTTGTGCACACATGCCTCCCTGCTTGGACTGCAACTTTGGCAGATCGTCTGGATGGTGACTGTAAATAGAAAATGTGTTGGGGAGAAAGTGGGATGCTGAATTTGTAGCCGTGTCCAAACAAGACTTTTTCAAGTGCTCTGAAGATACTAATACTTACTTTGGAAAATAATAGTCTTTAACCAATACCCTGGCTGGCAGAAGGTACTTAATACAAATCTATCTGTGGGCATTTCCCCACCTGATTCTGGTACCCCAAGTGTTATTTCACTGGCATTGTGTGAAAGGCAGTTCACGTCTATTAAAGTTGGTCTTTTTTGTCCTTGCTTTTTAAAGAAACTCTCTTGACCTCTCTGCAGCATTATGTGAGTGGGATAACAGGAATCCATACACACACACAGCACCCACATGTAATTCCCAGCATGTCTTAAATGTTTTTTCTTGGTGCCCAAAATTCTCTGAATTTCTACATTGCTACCATAGTGTCTTTTTGATATGTCCATTTGCAATTTGCCATTAAAATTTCTTTTCCCATGGGCTAAAAAACTACCATGGAAAATATTAGAAGAATGTCAGCGTTTTGCAAGTAGAATTTTATCTTAGCTTTCTTTTGAAACTGACTCAGGGTGCCTATGATTAAGAGGAGGGTTCCTCCATACTTATGCCTATGTACTTATATGGCAGACACTTTGAATTAATGGGTTGAATATTGAGGTTCATGTCCTGGGGAAGGATTTCAGCAGAAACACAACATGGGTTTGCAGTGAAGATTTGTTCTGTTTATTTAAGTGACCTAAACTAAGGAAGGTGAAATGAATTCCCATGCTAATAGGAGTCATGTGGGGATCTTCCCAAGTAAATAGGACAATTAGGGAGAGCTGTGAGCTCCCTGCTGGGTGCATGATACTCTCTTACAAGAAGTAAATGGAGTTTTGTTCCATGTCCTTTTCTTAATGCTCCCCTAAATATACAGTTACAGGGACTCATCCTGCATATACCAAGCAGAAGAGGTCCCAGTAGGGATCTCTGTGAGGGTTGAAGTCAGATACAGTGCAGTCCTCCCTGCTTCCTCCTGGGGAATGTGAGGCAGGTTCATCTGAAGGGTGCACAGAGGTCCTGTGCAGCTGGGAAAGGCAAGTTCAGTTTTCTTCCACTCATACACACACACCCACAGGACCTTTATTTGAGAGATATCCCAGTGCAAGTAGCTGAATCCACACGTTTCTTCTCTGCTTGGCACAATGAAGAAGCACTGGAGCTGCATGATTCTGCATGTGTGTGCTCCAAACTAGAATGTAAGTTGCATGAGTTCTATGTATCCCTGCAGTCTGGAGAAGGCAGCTTTTCTGTGCCTTCTGCTGACATGATACAGAAGCACAGAGCAAGAGGTTCTTTGAGACTGCAAGGTGAAACCAGGTGTCTGCTGTTTGGAGAGGTCTTTCCAGCCCTCAGAGTGTGAGACTCCTGGCTTGGAGTTTTGCTCCATTGAAGGACAGGTGAACCACTGCTCAGTCCACTTCACTGCTTAAAATTCTGCTATGTCCTCAAAAGTACCAGCAGACAGATCCCTCCAAATCTTCAGTACCAAACTGGCAGCCCTGCAATACCTTCATGATGCTGGTACAGCTCCTCCTGGCTGACTAGGGCCAGCAGAATTGCCTCTTTGGGAGCCAGCTGGAGCCTCCTGCTGAGCAAGAAGCATCACAGGCGGGGCTATGAAGCAAGCAGCCTGATTTGTCCCCATACTCCCCAGTGCTGCAGAGGAGAAACTTCCTTTCCTGAGTTAAGAAAAGTTAACTCATTTAGGGCAGACCTGAATTTTTGTAGTTTCTTTTCATTGTTAGTGAAACACTTGACTGAGACACCACCAGATCTACCTGCCAGTGTTTCCTGGCCTCTTCCTGAACCCCATGCCCTTAGAAGCACAGAAACTTTGCAATCTGATAACAAGCATGGGAAAAAAAAAAAAAAAACAACTATTGCTTCTTCTGCCTGGGCTGTGGGAGGGAACATGGGTGACAGGATAGGAAAGGCACTTCAGTTGGAAGCACGTTTTTGGAAGTGGAGGTGTTTGGGCTGGATCTTCAGCCCGTGCACATGCCCTGTTGTGAGCTTGAATTTTCTCCACAGCCCTGTGCCTTACTGTTCCCATGCAGAAAATGGAACTGGACCTTGTGCTGATGGGTTGAGCACTGCAAGGTGGGGCAGATTGTACTCTCTGTGTTGGCTCTTGCCAGCTGACCTGCACCCACCTTCTTTTCTGTCAGAGCAGAACTCAGGTGCGCTGGGGAGAACCCTCTGTGTTGTGCTGAGCCTCCTCAGGACTGCCACAGGGCTGGAGAGGCACCTCTGTGCCTCCAAAATCTCTCTCTTCCCAGGCAAAGACAGGCTGTCTCCCAGCACCCTGCCTTGTGTGCCTCATGAAGCAGGGGAGCAATGACAGGTGACTGGGAAAAGTGTGTTGGGTTCCACGCTGGTTGTTTTAGCCCAGGTTGCCCTGCAGGTGGGTTTTCAGAGACTCGAGCTCAGCTGGGCTCAGTTTAGTCACTCAGCCTGCAAGGTGCTGCAACAGCACTAGGCCAAAGTAACTCCAGGTTAACAAAAGTTCCTTTGGCAAGAAATAATGGTGGGTCGTTCATTTTAATATCTGATGCCGAGTGCCTCAGAGATGTGAGGCACAGTTCCCTTGGACTTCTTTAATGTGCAGAGGTGACTTTGATATATTACTGCTGGCGTGTTACAGACCAAGGCTTGCAAATCTCTTGGTTTAAACTGTTACCTCCTGGGCTAAAAATTTGCAGTGTGAATTCTGCAGTTAGGATGGGATATCCCACAAGGAAAAAGTTCCCTTGCAAAATCTTTGGAGACTTCCTGTTTCTGGTTAGACTGAAAACATCCTGAGGGAAAAAACCTGCTGCTGTGTGTTCTGGTGCTCCTGTGGTCAGTCTCAGTTTAAGAGGTTGTTATGTATTCCAGTTCCTAGGCCACAAGAACAATTTAAGGCGAATAATGACTAAATGAATTGCAGGTCCTTAGGTAGAATGGGGGTGAATATCATCTTTCAGGTTTCCAAATGTACTTTGGGTAATTGTTGAACGTAAGGTATTGCATGCATCTTTTTCTGTTTCCTGATACTGGGTTTAGTTCCTCTTGGCTCCAAATCATACGACATCATATCTGCTGCTTCATTGGCTGAACACAGTGCTTGAAGCCAGTTCTCTGGAGGGAATGCTTGCAGAATGGGAAGCTTTCAAAATTTGCTTTGTATGCATATTTGTGCATAAGTCTTCTAAAATCTCTCCACAGGAGCGTGTGCTCCAGCAACACAGCTGTCTGAGTGTCCATGGGAAGCTAAGACAAAAGGAATATGGATGCAGTGGAAGCAAGTTGGCTGAAAAGCTCAGAAGGATATTTATTGCAGGGAAAAGAAGCCAGTTGGTGCTTACACAGTCCCAGAGCTACTGCGGGTGGTGCAGAGCTTTCTGCTTGAACAGGGAGCAACAGATCCCTGCCCTGAGGATGTTACATATTCCTTTTATTAAAATGGCCTCTCTTCCCTGCAAAAGGACAAATGGGATGGGAGGCTCAGCTCTGCCTGATGGGGTTGGTAGCAGAGCACCTGGACTGGGTGCCTGTGAGGGGCTCTGAGGGCTGCCATTGTGTGTTGTAGGAGCTCTTGAGTAAGAGGCAGTGCCAATTTATTTTGGCTCTAGTGGCATCGATGGAGAGAAATGTGCATCAGGGAGCGTGTGGGACGTGCTCGAGCTTCTTTGCCCTCCTTGTGGGCAGTGTGCCAGCACAGAGGTGAGAGCCAGGCTTTATCCTTGCTTTCTGCTCAGCTGCTCTTGAGAGGCTGCTGCCCTGTGTCCAGTCACCTTCCCTGAGCAGCCATTAGGTGTGACGATGGTGACTACGCCTTGTGCCTGTGCAGAGTGTTGGAGGCTTGCTGGGCAAAGTCCACACCACACCACAGCATGTTGCCCCTATGGAAACCCACTGCTGTCAAGTTTGCAGACGTTTTGGGCTGTGGTGTCTCTGTATGTGTGCGTGGAAGCCAGATGGTGTTTTGGAAAGCAGTCATTTTTCATTAACTTCTGTGCCTGGTACAGGCAGTAAATCTTTCACCCCTAGCCCTGCAGTGGCAGTACCATTTTAGCTCTCTCAGGTCCATTCTGGCAGAGAGATTAGCTAGCAGGTTGTACTTTCATGCACAGCCATAGACCCAGGGCCCTGCCAAATGCAGGGATGTGTTCACTGGTTGTAATGTCAGCAAGTCTGAACAAGCTTGTATATCTGAAGACTGTGCATCAGGCCCTTCTGCTGTTCTTTAAATCGTAAGTGCAAGGGGAAAAGGGTGTAAAGATCCCTGTCAGAACTGTGTTGTCAGCTTTCAAATACCAGAATGAGGTTACTTTTTATTTTCCTTTTAGTTGACAAAAGGACAGGTTAGACAGAGCCCTGTGAATTAATGTGTTGACTTTAGTGTGGTTTAGAAAGCCTGTGATAATACAAACATACTGAGGTAGTCTTTGAGAAATACATCTCAAATATGGATACATTGGCCTGGAATACAGCATGTATTTGCAAAATTCAGCTTCTTCTGATAACGTCACTGTAATTTATCCTGGTACCTTAAGGGAGAGCAGCCACCTTGCTTAGTGATGCCAGTGTTTTAGGGTGCAAGCCTGGGACGTGAGGGCAGCTGCATTTGATTCTCCTCTACACCACAGATTTCCCCCCAAGTTGGGGCAAGTTGCTCTTTGCCTCATCTCTCTACCTGCAAAACTAAATGGCACTTCCCTGCCTCCTTGTGGTGTTGAGGATAGGTCTTCTGGAGATCAAGAGAGACCACAGATTTGCTGGCCCTCCAGAAACCTCTTGGATGAGAACCACAGGTGGTTTCAGCAGAGAGCCTCCTGCAGCACTGACAGCCCAGCGAGTGGCTCCTGTGGTTGCCTCTAGGGACGTGTGCCCCTGCTTGCTGGGTGGATGTGGGCTCTGTAGAGGCTGCAGGATGCTTTTGGTTTGGAGGGCAGGCTTGTGTGCAGTTACAGCAAAGGCCCTCTCTGAGCATGACCCTCGGGGAGCCTCGCGTAGGTAGCAGCAGTGCAGCTGCAGCGAACTTCTGGCTCCAGCCAGTGTGGTACAGAGAGGCCATTGTAATCCTATGTGCTGTACAGTGTACATCTCAACAGGCTAAGTGGCTCCAGGGTTGGTTGTTTTTCTTATTTTCCCCCTCCTCCTCTCCATCCCTTCAAATCTACTTTATGAAGTTCCTCCCCTTAAATTGAAAATTTGGCCTTATCTTCAAAGAAGCCCTTTAGTGCCAAGCTTTTAAAGGTGGGGAGGAGGCGAGAGCAAAAACATCACATCCATTAACAGCCCAGTTGCCAGAGAAAATGTTTTTTAAAACATAATCTGAAACCTTAGTGTTTGGGAGCCAAAGCCAAGATTGAATACAAGTATGGGCCTTGTCCCTAGAGAGTCGCAGCGCTGGGAATATGCTGGCACAAAGACAGACCATGGAGCGAGGATTCTTGTGCATGCACGCACACAAATAGACAATTATTTGGAAGCCAATAGTGTTCTGGATGCTGAAGAAATTTAATCTAGTGCCTTCTGTCCCAAGTTGCTCCCTGAGCTGTAGCTGATGTGGAGAGCATTCTCATTGCTCCCGCACTTCTCTGGATGGCAGTCCCCCCTGGAGCAGGAAGATTCCTGCTATTTGTTGGCCATGGGTGGTAAAAAGGACTGGCTGGTCCAGCTTCTTTAGAGCCTGCTGCTGTCAGTGAGAGATTTCTTTGGGGCCCCTGAACGGTGATGGCCATATGATTTTTATGTTTTATTTCTCCAGAAGAAAGCTGCTTGTTTAACAAACCCAAGCACCGTCAGATTGAAGGGTTGGGTTTGAGTCCCAGTGTCAAGAGATGTTTTCAGAAACGTGCTGGGTGGGATATTTCAAAAACACCTAGGCAGACTTTGATGATGTGGTGGAGAGTCAATGAGACTTGTGCATTGAGACCAGCTCCCCTCCTCACTTTTCAGTACAGGGTCACGCTTGGTGGGTTTATGGGACAGTCCCACTGTCACCAGTGTAACAGCTGCCCAGATTAGTCCTGACCACCTACTCCTGCATGGAAGTGGACCCTGTTTCCTAAGTGGCTATTCAGGCATAGCCTGGCTTGCAGGCACTTGAAGTGCAGCTTCTAAGCCAAAGTCATCTGGGCAGAAAGAGAACAAGATGGCCCCAGTTATCCAGTTGTAATGGGGTTTGAATCCAGTGAGGAGCACCCTAACTCCATCTGGGCATGGCTAGCCAGACCACAGCAGAGCTGTGGGACCCTTGCAGGAGGAGGGCTTGATATCTACTAGCTCTTGAGTCCCTGTGGGGACTTCCCTACCCCTCAGATGGCCAAGCAGGGTATCAGGCTTGTAGCTGTCAGGCATTTCTGCAGCTGGAGGCTTGTAGGGTGAGACAAGCCTGTGAGAAGCTGGTGCATGAAGAGTTCCTCAGAGAGGCACACCAGCTGCTTTAGATGTGTCCATCATCACCTTTCATCACTCTGACTTTACCCTTGGGGTGTCTGGGACTGGCCTGAAGGGAAAAGATGTTTGCTTTCCAGCAGATGAGGAGCTGAGCTTCTGCTTCCGTGCCAGCTTGTGCCTGAACCTTTGTAATGCTGTAGAGAAAGAGTCCAGGGCCATGCAAGGACTGGTTCCCTTTGAGGGCCTTGCTGCTCTGGGTGCCTGAGGTGCTGTAAATGTTGCAAGAGTAGTTCAGCTATTGTCACCCCAGCTCCAGATCCTGTCAGAGGTGGCTGCCCAGGCAGCAGAGAGGAAGAAGGTCTTGGGATCATGATGAACTATGCCAGATGACCATGCAGCCCATTAGTTTGATGATGGATGCTGAGAAAGGGAGGTCAGAACCAAAGTACAGAGCTGGAGCTGCTGGAGCCTGAGTGTGTTTGCTGACCCTACTCACCTCCTGGCAGGGAGGTACGGAGCCAGTTTCAGGAAGCCTTAGGGAAGAGTGATCTGGTTTACATAGCTGCAGCAAGACAAGCCAGCCCTGTGTCTCACAGGGCAGGCAGCAGTCTACTCCTGCTCCCACCAGAGCTGGCTGTGCTTGCCTGGTGGGAAATGTGCAGTACGGGCTGTGGGATCCTGCTGATGGCATCATGAAGCCTGTGGTCTTTTCTGGAAGGAAAGGGTCTGCTACTTACATCATGAAGCAATTTAGGCAGGAACATAGTTGCTAAATATGCAGTTATCCTGTTTTCCTCACAGTTGCCTGGGCTGCAGGTTTGGGGAGAAGGGAATGGGAGCACAAAGAGAACAACATCAAGAGCAAGTGGCAGGCTGTGTTTATCATTGATGCCTGACCCTATAATCTCCCTGGGGATAGCTCTGGACATCTCTAACCTCTGAGCCACTTGAAGGAACCACCTTTAAAAAAATTTCCCAAACTAGTGACCAAGCAAACAAGTGCAAATTTCATCAGCCACAAAAATGTGAGTATAACCCAGTTTTAGCATAGTTTCAGCACTGAAGATAAGTACAGGTTTCTTGACTCTCTGGATGAAAGCCTGGGAAAGGCCTGCTATGCCATCTTCCCCCATCAGTATATTCCAAAACCTAAATTGTTATTTGTATTACAGTTGTATCTACAAGTTTTAACCAAGGTTGGGACACAGCTATGATAGATACCACGTTAACTTGTAGTGGGAGACTGTTCCTACATCCCCATTCAAAACAGTGAGGTAAATGTGGAAGAGGAGATAAAAACAGAGCATGAAAAGGACACGTGTGCCTTGGAGTGACTCGGCATGTCAGGACTGCAGCTAAGTACAGACCCCACGGTGCCTGATACTCAGCCTCATGCTCCATCCTCCACCACGTCCTGCTCAGAAGAGGTCAAAGTCGAGTGTCACTGAACCTTGATTGGAAGTTGTCTGCCTTGAAGCTGAGAGTTGTCCATAGCAGAGTCTCATCTTCCTTAGCCCTCAGCTCACATCAGTGGCTCCATGTGCTCCAGTGAGTGATTTCCCAAAGGGGCACTTGGCACTACAGGTGGTGTTGGTAGCATCCTGCTGCTGTGCATGCCTCACATTGGGGCAGGCAGCGGGTCCTGTGGAGCTGCAGGTGGAGAGCAAGAGCTTGTGGCTGAAGGGAAAGGAAAGGAGCCAGTTGTGTCTTTAATTCTCTCCTGTCAGCCAGTTTTCAGTTGCGGCATCGTGCTTTGAAAGGTAGCTGGAAGAGGAGAGTGCCAGTGTAATAACAGTGTTTTGCTTGCAGCATGCAATCTCAAGTTAAACCGTACCATTACATAAATATTGTGTGCCTTCTCTCCACAGGGGGTCTGGGACTGTGCTTCTCCTGCTCTGGAGGCATTGCCTTTCAGTGCACAAGCCAAGAATAAGCTCTAACAGATGTTGCTAAGGCCAAGTCCATGGCTTGTATTGTGCCCAGGTGCAAGAGGAGATGTTCAGGTCAGCAAAGAGGTACCTTACACTGTAAGGAGGTGCAGGGACAGCAGGGAGGGACAGCAGGGTTACAAAGTGCTGCTCTTCCTGAGCACATTGAGCGCCTGTCTGGGGGCATACAGGGATACCTGAATGCTAATCTCACCCCTGCAGGCACAGGCAGCCCAGTAGGGAGCAGCTGTGTGGACACCAGTGGCAGGACATGAGCAAAACCTGGCTTGATGCATTAACTGGGAACTATCTCTCAAGGAGGACAGGATTGCTTCGGTGAAACCTGGGCAGGTTCTTTCCCCCCTCCTTTCTTGCCTGACTTGGATCACTGTTTGGGGGAGTAGGTGGGGGTTCAGATGCATCCTCTTCTGGTATCTATTTGCAAAAAGCTGCAGGCAAACTGTCTTGGGGGGCTGCTCATGGCCATGCCCTACTGCTGTCCGAGTAACAGCCTGAACTGCAGTCAGAGGCTTTTTGCTCATAGGAATGCTTTGAAACATTGTTTTTAATGGCACTGTCTTGCCAGGGGCTCTTTGTGTCTAAGTGAAGGGATGACTCTTTGCTCTACTCTGCAGGAAGAGGAGCCTATCTGTAGTAGGACTCCTCCATTTGGCAACTGTTTTGGTCTGCTCTCTGCAACCTAAATAATTGAATTACAGAAGAGATCTCAAATGAGGTGTTTGTGCCCTTGCAGTTTCTTGCTGGCTCAGTCAGTGCCTTGGGAGTGGAAGAGTGGTGGGAGATGTCAGACAGCTGCACAGTTACAGCTTTTTCTTCTCTGTGATCCCAGGTCACTCCCTCTGCATGAAAGACTGAGAAGAGGCCCCAGCATAGCTGCTGCCTTCACTGCTGTCCAGCTGAATTAGACAGGGCATGGGATGGAAAAGGTGTTAAAAAATGGGTTTGTGCCACCCATCCCTCCTCATGCTTACTGAGAATAATCTCTTCCTCTCTCCCAGCACACAGCCCCCTTTCAGTTTTGCCTCAGACCTCGCAATGAGAAGGGAGAAGAGGACTGCAGCTGAGGATTCTAGCATGCCCCTGTTCCCTGCATGCATGCTGCCTTCCAAAGG
The DNA here is from genome assembly GCA_013398275.1 of Promerops cafer. Lineage (NCBI taxonomy): Eukaryota > Metazoa > Chordata > Aves > Passeriformes > Nectariniidae > Promerops > Promerops cafer. Next base: position 117,833 of record VZSE01005087.1, read on the forward strand.
ATGTGGGTGCCTCTGCCAGGTCCTTGCACCCCCTTTTCTCTCTGTTTTCTGTCTTTAATTTCCTCTTTTCTGCCTGAGGTCCCAGTGCTGCCAGCAGCAGTTGCCGGGGCTGAGAAAGGCTTGTTGGGCCATATCCTGGGTGCCCCTGCCCTTACTTGTTTTGGGGGAGGCTGATAAGGAACAACTAGGGGTGCCTCCCCAGGCGCCAGCCCACTGCTGCAGAGATGCTCCCAGCCCTGGCCGACCCGAGGCAAGTGCAGCGCGCTGCGTGTCGGAGCGGGTCTGGGGAGCCCTTGCCCGGGCACGGTGGCTGCCTGCAGACGCAGGCAGGGCTGCTGCCTCCCCACAGGTTATTCTGGAGAAACGCCGTGCTCCAAATGAGATCCATGTCTCTCCTTCCCTTCTTTCCCCTCAGCTGGTGGATTGAGGCTTGAGGGTTCAAAGGCAATGTTTTAAAGTCCCCACCAGCGTTTCCGATCTCACAGCGTTTTGGAGGCTGGGAAGGTTTTATGCTGACCCGTCTCTTTACAGGCAGCCAGAGGAGCAGCAGACACGGCGTGTGCTGAGGTGCCAGCATCTGCAAGGGGCATGTAGGAACCAGGCCAGAAGGGCTCAGTGAGCTGTTAATGAGCCACAGATGGTCAGCTTTATCTTGGAGCCTGCCAATTTTGGCTTCTAGAGCTTTCTGCTGAAGAAATATGTGAGTAAAAGCTGGTGGTAGGCAAGAGCTGGGAAGGAAGACCCTAAAATAAAGATCCTTAGACATATATGGGGGACCTCAAGAGATCATCTCTGCTAGAGGCTAATTGTGGTTTTTTTGAAGGTCTCCTTAACTACTTGTGGGCTGCAAAAAAAGGACTAATTTTCCATGGATGAATTTTGTAGTCAATAGGTAAGACCAGCAGAGGTTTATCTGTGGCTGTTACAGAGGAGGATCTCCAGAGGCTTTGCTTGAGTACACAGCTCCAAAGGCTGCGATAGATGTGTTCCTCTCTTGCACAGAGCAGGATGCTCCCAACAGATGTTTGTTATCGGCAAAGTAAAGCAGAGAAACAGAAAAACTTCAGCTGGCAAGAAATGCAGAGGGAAATTATAACTGTTTCCCTGCTGTGTTTGCAGAGACAATTATTGAAGCTGCTTTCTGTCCCATTGTAACATTGATGTTTATATAGCTTATCTCTTTCATGAGGAACTACTAAATCCTGCAGCACATTGTGGATGTGACCATATGAGAACAGCTTGTTTTACCCATCCCAGGGGAGAGTGTGCCAGCTGCACAACTGGATCTGAAATCATGGAGCAGCATTTCACAAAACTGAGTGCCTTTCTTCCTGAAAGAGTTGATGGTATTTTCCAAGTTAAGAAATGGTGAATAATTTCCCTAATGGTAATTCTGAGATACTATTTCCCTTAGGTAGGTGAGTTTTCACAGTTGCTAGAGGGAGGGGAAAGACCTTATTCCTTCCCACTTCTAATGCACTTGTGGTCTGTAGCAAGTGACAGTATTTAATGTAATTTGGAGCCGATCTACAGATCACTTTGCACTGAACAGTGAAAGGTTTTTCTGGGGGTATTTAGTGCTATGGGACAGTCACAGATTTCCCTTCTCAAAGAAAGCGCTGACAGTCCCTGTAAGCAATTAGAGATAAATGTCCTTGAGGCAGAGGATGGCTTTCGCAGAGCACCTGTGTTCTTAAAGGAGTCTCTGTACAATAAAGGAATATAATACTCCTTATGTTCCTTTACTGGACAGTAATATAAGGATTTTTGGAAAATCCAAGGAGTTATAGATTTATTTTTCCTGGTAGACAAGCAAATGTCAGGGGTTTGCTGTGTCCTCCCAGAACACTGCTGGGTGAGTCTTTGGAGAAGACGATCTGATCTTTTATGTCAAACATTTGCTAACACCTATTAAGCAAAGGTGATTTCTGCATTGAAAAGGCATTCTAAAATGATAAAGCAGTTCACAAGACAAAAGCCTCTTAGTCCTTTGCAACAGAAGACGAGGTAGACTTCTTCAGTTATATTATTAGCATATTAGACTTAGGTTTTAAAAATGTCTTAGGCTGAGCAGAATATGTTGATAGATGGAGAACAGATTAGAATCTCCTGTTGTCACCCACAAAGCCCAGGAGCTGGTGTCACTGTTTATTCCTGGTTTCTTTACTGCTTACAGTTTTCTCCAAAAATGACTAAACATATAAAACAAGGATTGGGTTTGGGGTTTGAGGTTTCTTTTTTTTCCCTTCCCCTATTCTAGGCCAGACTCTGACCACAGTCATGTATTTGTTTTTTTTCTCCCTTACTTCCAAATGCAGTCACATAACAATAGCCTGGAAAAAAGTACTGGAAATGATTTGTTCATGAATTTATTTCCTTTTTTGGGCTACAAGGAGTGGGTTAGCATTTGGGTAAGGAGGCTGGGAGCTCCAAGCCATCTCTTTCAAGGTTGAAGAGGGTTTAAATGGGAACCATCCTGTTAAAATCAGAAGTACTGTAGAAAGGCAGCCTTTCTGGAGTAAGCATTTCCATTGCTCCATGTGCAGAGCCTCACGCTTGGGGCACCTTTTCTCAGCTGAACTTTATTTGCTTTTTATGTAATAGCAGGGTCTTGTACAGACACTACTAAACAGGCTTTGTCTGCCACAGGCAGACAGGGACCGACTGGAAGAGAAATGCTCCTCCTGTCTTGGGCTTCTTCAGAAGTGGGTGATTGTTTGCTTTCCTTAACAGTCTGCTAATAGGGGGTAGTGGGTGGTGTTGTCTTCCTTATTTATTTTATGTAGGATGTCATGACAGATGGTGATTTTGACTGTTGTCCTCAGCTGTAGGAACTGCTTTCTAAACCAAGCTAGCTATGATGGAGGCATCATAGCAGGATGATCTGTGAAAGACGAAAGCCTATCAGAGACATCAGATTCCCAGCTGATTGTGTTCTGTCATCTGTCTCCTCAGAAGCCAGCAAAGAAGTGTTTTGCAGACAGGGTTAGGAAATACATTTTTAATGTCTGGATCTTTGGGTCTTGGCAGGTGACAGCTCTGATTGCAAGGAAAATTAAAAATCACTGGGTGGGACAACAATGAATATGTGATTGCTGTGCTGGTCAGGAGGGTGGTTGTTAAAATATCAAACAGTACAGGCAATGAAATCTTGATATTTTATTGATGTTTCAATGGATTTGGTCCTTATAGGAGAGAAAGCAAAAGCAAATGGAGCTTATGCATACTGGAGAGGGAACATAATCTGATAAAGGCTAGACCAGTCAGTAAAGTTTTCAGATCGCAGGAAATTTCCTCGAAGTATTTATTTATTTATGGCTTTGCTGAAAAATTTTCAACCAGCTGTGTTTAAAAATATAACAGTAATGAGATACTTAAAAAAGGAGTTAATCTCTCCCTCTCTTTGACATGCTGCAGAGCACCAGCTGTAGCACAGGCAAGCCCTGGGGAATCCAAGTGGCCTAGGCGTGCAGCCTGCAAGCCAAAGTCACACCTTGGGAAGCCAAACCCTGGAGGGAAGCACTGGCCTGTGGCAGGTCATGGGGGTGCTGGAGGGTGACCATTTGGCCATCCTCCAGGGGCAGCAGGTTTGGCCTGCGCAGCTCTTCAGCTCCCCAAATCTCCCCAGTTCTGTTAGACCCCAGCCACTTGTTCTCAGGGCAGCAAGACCCAGTTCTGTCTGAAATACTTGGAGGCCTTGAACTGTCTCTGACACCCCCGATGGGGAAATGCTGGAATGAGGAGGAAGGGAAACCAAGGGCTTTTGTACTGAAGGAACAAAAAACATGCTCTGCATGTCCCTGGGTTCAGCTCTTACAGACTACAAACCAGACTGGGTTTTTTGTTTTGCTTTTAAATGCTTCTTCAGCCAATGCGTTTCTTTTAAATTATTTTTTCTGTCTGTCTTTTCGGGAGACAGAGCCAGTCTGGGACTCTTCATTTGGCCCATCCAGCCTATCCACAAAGCATGCACAAGCCATCTTTTCCAGGCTCATTTCCTCTAGGATTCCCTATGGCTTTGCAATGGCCAAACCTTTGTGTTTGATATCAAGGTGGAAAGGGTGGGCCAGCTGTGCTGTGTCCTCCAGTCCTGTGCTAGCAGGGCTCAGCGCTGGGTGCAGGAACTCTGTGAGAGCTTCAGCTGTGAGAGTGGTCAAAAATGTGTGTGGTGATTGGCAGAAACTGTTTTGAGGAAGCAGATGCCTCCTCCGATGATGATGATGGCATGGCACATGGTAGACTGGAAAGGCAAAGCATGTTAGTTTTGGTCCCAGGTGGAGGATTGTGTGGAGAAGTCTTGTCTCCTCTGGGCCTACTGGTTTCAGCTTCAAGATGCATATCACGACAGAAAAATCTCTCCCCTGTTTCCTTTTTCCACCACTGGTAGCTAATCAAGATTTGATTTTAATGACTTCCCTCTACTCTCTCTGTTTCCTCTCCCCCTGCCCCACACATGCCTTTTTTATATTTTTTTATGCATTTCTTTTTGGCAGAAGTTGAAACGCAAGAAGCATTTGGACCAAGATGAAAACAGTGGAGGAGCATGTTGGGCAGTGCAGTGCTTTGTTCTGAGCTCAGGGGGAGAAGAGGGGAAGTGAGGGGGGACGGGATGTCATTTCCCAGATGGGGACCCTGCCAAAGATGTTCTTGCTTCAGAAAGCAATGAGTGATTTTTGAGGCTATACCAGGTTTAACCCTTTGTTGACCAGCTTCTGCCGTCCAGGGAAACAGCAAAGGCCTGGACCAAAAGTGGGATGGTGTCGTGTTATGTGGCCCAGGTGATGTGAATGGTCTCAAGCCAGTCTGCTGTTGTGACTAAATGCTGTCAAAGGTCTGAGGTGCTTGTTCTCCTGTTGGAAACCCTAAGGAGTGGATGAGCAGTCTGCACTTGTTCATGAGTGAGGGTCCAACACCAGTGAGATTGCTGTTGGAAAAACGAGATCAGCATGCTCCTGGCAGGGGTTAGGACTGCTGTGCTATCTCCTGCCCTGCCAGAAGCACCTGGTTGGATTTGGGATGCAGCTGAACTCTGCTTCAGCTGTTCCCATTGCAGGACAGGGAGCACTTTTGCCTCGTGATGCTTGGGAAACACCTTGTCCTGTGACCAAAGGAGCCCTGCACTGCTGGGACCACAGCAGCAGCAAGCCCCAGGCAGCTTGTGGCTGTGCTGGGGACCACTGGCTGCTCGTAGCACTGGTTCCTCCTCTCTGTTTTGAGCCAGTCTCCCATGTGAGAAAACTGCAAGTTTGGTGGGTATGGGGGGCAGAAACCCTCTATAGGCATGTATTTACTGCCATATTTATAGCTCCTCAGGCCTTAGATATTGCATCACATCTGTAGGCTGCTGATTTAACTGCCCAAGTTAAACTGCCCAAGTTGCACAGCATTGAGGGTGAGGATACAGGAGGGCAGCAGAGAAGGGAAAGTTAAAGCAACTCTGCCTCTTCATTAATATCTCTGCCAGGTTACAAATACTTGGAGCACTTATGTCAGGACTCTAGAGGAGGTCATTTATCTTCTGATGAAAAAAACCTCAAGAGTTTTTGTCTGTGGTACTGGACTGTTTCTTAGTATGGAGGTTCAACCTTTTAAATCTGGATGGGGTTCTCCTGTGGAAGGCCACCCTCTTCCCTCAGAGTTGGAGTGAACCAATGCTGTACGCATAAAATGCATCAAGTTCCTTTGTGTCAACTCAGAGTCACTATTCACCACAACTAAATCTGCAAGCCCCTTTTTCTTTAGGACAAGCAGCCTCTCTGAGCCCTTTGATCTCTCACAGTCCTTCTTCTCTAGCTAGGAGGATGACAGCTTTCCTAGCCGCCCCGTGAACCTCCTGCACAGAAACACAGTCTAGGTACAAAGGTCACAGTAATTTTGGGCTGCAGAACCACAAACTTCCTCTTCCCAGCACCTTTGGCTGCAGCATGAGAGTTTTTGATCTTGTGCAGAATGCAGCTGGCCACAAACATGCCAAGGAATGGTTATACCAACACTCTACTGTGGGTGCATCCATGGCCAGTGACTAACAGAGAAGTGATGCATCCAGTGCTGGCCTTGAAGCATGCCCTGTGTCTCTTACACTTCTTTCAGACAGCCAAGAGAGGTCTGATCTATAGGAAATGAGTATAATGCCACCCTGGTGTCACTGTTGGGATGAGGTGTAGAAGAATAGGGGCATGTAGATAAAATATACATGTGTAGGATTGCCTGTGATGGGTTTCACCTTTATTTTTAACATGTTCCATCTTGAATGCTTTCCCAGGGAGGTCAGCAGACCTGGCTGAAACTCCATGTGCACGTCTTACTGCACAGCATGCCTAAACTTGCATATTTTCCATCCTTTTTCTTGGATCCCTTAAGTCATCCAGGTACCCTTTCCAGCAGTCTTGTGAACCATGGAAGGGAAGCACTGACGGATGGATAGGCACTTAGGTGGGAAGCAGAGACCAGTGTTTCCCCTCACTTGCCCAGTGCCACTAGGTGCCCTTGGCTTCAGGGCTGGGATCAGCTGGTTTGCCCTCAGATCTTTGGCCCTGGTCTCTGGCTCCTCATAAACACCACAGTAAATACCACTGCAGGCTTTTAGGTAAAGTGGCACTAAAATGCGTGGTACCAGAGCTGTTGGGTATTGCTCGCCATCTTGGAGGACTCCTTTCAGCCTGGACTTTGGCTGTATTTCACTTGCCCAGGTGGTTGCATGTGTGTGGTGCAGGAAGGTGTCCACTGAACCCACACAGACGGCTGTACTCACACCTGCCCAGTTCTGCAAATCCTATTCTAGATGAAAATATTTTGAAGGTGTGAATTGCTCATTGTTTGTCCATCCTGGTGGTGGGTCTTCCTGCTGTAGTTCATCCCCTTGGCTTCACTAGTAGCTGCTGATGGGCTCAGTTGGCCTGTGACTGCTGATCATGGGGTGTTTGCAAATGGTGCCACATTGGCTCTGCTGCTTCTCCTTCTCTGTTTACTTAGTTCTTGGCAGCTGGATGTTTGAATGTTTGCTTGACAAACACTTTCCCTGAAGTCTCTGATTACAGAAAGTTTAGTCTGACAAACCCCAATGAATTATCCTGTTCTCTGTTGTCAGTGGTATCTCTCTGTCTCCCTTAACCACAATATTTTGTGTGTGGTGCAAACTCATATTTTCCCCTTGTTGCAATCAGCATGCCCCTCCCTGCTTGGTTCAGTTACTGAGGCAGTATCCCCAGGATGCTGACATCTGTATTTTACTAATCCAAAAATCCTGGGGCTACCAGGAAGCAGTACAGATAATAGCACTACATACCTGTCTAGCACCTTTCATATGAGAATCTGAAATTGTCTGACTCACGTTCATCTCGTTACTGCTTGTACCAGCTGGAGTTTGCTGTTCCTGTTTTTGCAGCCTGGAAAGCTGAGACATTGGGTTAGGGGTATATTTTGTCCAATAGAGGAGGTGATTCCAGAAATGTGGCATCATAACCTCCAAGACTATGAGTTTCTATCCCTCTCTGTCTTGCTCATTTGCCTCCAAAAGGGAAAGAGATCAGAGTGGGATGGTTGGTTTTGAGCAATGCTTTATTTGCAGTGATCCATGGCTTTATTTGGTGTCTCAGTAAATTCCACCCAAGAACAGAAAAGCAATTGCAGTATTTCTCCAAGGTAAGTTACCTTCCTTGGCTGTGATCAAGCATCCATAATGTAGTTCCCAGGAAGAAAACTACCCAAATAGTGTCTCTTGTTGTCAGTTTGGTGGTTTGGATGTATGCTGAGGGACAAGTGTTCATGGCTGGCCCAGAGAGGGTAAAGTCCTTACTGTGTTTCAGGGGTGGTAATGAGACTTGTGAAAACATGTCTGCAGGTGTCTGGGTGGTCAGGCCGGGCTGTTAATCCATCCAGCTGCTGGCCTGTTTTGGACAGGGGCCAAGACCAGGTAGGACACTGCTGCTTTTCTTACAGCCTCCAAACACAGCTGAGGACCTTCCAGGCAAACCTGGGCTGGTTTATGGTTTTGGGTGGAAACCACAAGCAAACCACGTCAAATCGCTGGATTCTGCCCCAAACCAGGCAGAGCGCATACGTTTCTGTTTCATTTTGCTTGGAGATGACTGGGAGAGGGAGGAAAACCTGCATGGACCCAGTGTTGATGTAAGGCCATAGGTGATCTATTCCCAAAGCCTTCCAGTGCCATTCCCATGGCTAGACCAGACGGATGAAGGCAGAATAACAAATAATACCCGAGCTAACATCTCCTGGGAGCTTGGGTTTAAGAGGAGGGATATTTTGTCTGAAACCCTTCCAGAAAGGGACAGTTGGGAGGGGGATTAATGTAAATGTGGACCTTCAACATATGTAATCTCAGCTGAGGTGATGGGGCAGTTGGGTCAGCGTTTCCTGTGCTGTGGGGCCCTGGAGCATAATGTGCATGGGAAATAGAAACCCTAAGAAAGAAAGAAAGAGGGAGAATTGCATGCCCCGGGGGGTAAAAGTGCATTTATTTTTCACGTGTTGCGTCAGAACACACTAATTTTTGCCCGGGAGGGAGGGCAAGCACATGCAAAAACAGTCCAGCTTGCTAGGAAAGGGGTGGAGAAGTGTGATGCCAAATAGCTCAGGAAATGTGGCTGCAGGACTGTACCCCCCTCCACTTCCACGCAGGGCACAAGACCCTCCAGCGGGCATGTGCCAGGGCTTTGTAGCGGAGTCACGCTCTCCCCTTGAGCCCAGGGCATCCCCGGCTCCCCACCCTGTCCCCCTTCTCCCATTCCCTCTTCTCCCATGTGCTTTTATTCATTCTGCAAAGAGCGTATGCCAAATCCAGCTTCACAGCTGGCTCTGCTCCATGTGTTTGTTTTCTATGCCTGCGCGGCGCTCGCCAGCTCCGCTTGCGCCACGGCTCAGAGGTGGAGGCGGCGGGGGGAGCGCAGGGCTGGTGGGGAGGGAAACGGGAGCAGGCTGCTGCTTGCCAAGCCCTTATTTGTTTAAAGCTTAAGCCTGTTTGAGAGAGACTTTTTGGAGTGAGGGGTAAGTGGCAGGGGTGGGATGCGGGGGAATGGAGAAAGTAAACTGTGCGTCAAGGAAAGCAAACTTTACAGCTGGAATTGCGGCTGATGCTTGTTGTGTGAAAGGCCTGGGGAGGGGCCTTCGGCTCTGAGCTCGTGCTCTTAGCGTGGGTTTGAGTGTGAATGGGCAGGAGTGACAAGTGGGGAGCCAGTGGCAGGTCTGTGCTGTGCCCAGTGGCGCTGCTGCTTGACAAGCCTGGCTGTGGCACTTGCCAGTGTGTCCTAGGAGCTGGCTGGGGCACAGGCAGGCGAGTCTCCCTTCCCAGGCTCCGAGGCAGCAGCATTTTGCCATCCTTTTGTTACGGAGCACCTCCTTGTCCACAGAGAGGAACCTTATGCTGGCCCTGCCCATCTGTCTGTGCAGGGCGACCTGAGGTCTTGCTTCACCTCCTGCCGTGTTTGGCTCGCTGTCCTCAACAGGACCATCATTTTTGGAAAGGCGTGTTTATTGTTGTGATGATTAAATGGGGCAAATCACATGCAAACACAACCTTTAAAATAGCCTAAACAATGCAACCCTCTCCTCTTCATCTCTGGGAAGAGGGGAAATCTGTCACCCATCCTGAGACCCCACTGTGAGTGTGTCCCCCGTGATTTTTCACCTCGGGATGGGCCCCATGGGGTTTTGGAGCAGCGTGGCAGCCGCTGATCATGGCACAAAGTAGGGCTCTGGCTCAGCCCATCTGGGTTCTGGCACTCGGTGCTAATCCCCACACCCCACCTTAGGCATTTGGCACAAGCCAGAACATTTTCTATGGACAGTCATCTCTGTCCCTTTGTTTTGCTAGCCTTGAGCTTCCCCTTGTGTTTTTTGGAGTAGTGGCATGTCTTCCAGGGGACATTTGTCCCAGCAGAGAGTTCTAGAGGCTTTTGACCTGCTCCCATAACAAAAATTATTATTGTTAGTGAAAAGCAATTTAGTGACAGTTATGGAGAGTAAAAACTCCCATTTATTCCCAAATTTATGAAAGAAAAAAAAATCCCCAACTTTTAAATACTGTCTTCAAAGGACAAGAAAAATGGGCTTGTGCTCTTTTGCATCCCAGCAACAAGTCATTGCTGAAAGGAGTGCAAACTAGAAGGCAGTTTCTCTTTATGGTGGTGATGGGGATGTCTCTAAAGCCAGCCATCTGGGGATTAAACTTTGTATTGACGTTACTGGCAAGTACTTTGTCCTGTCTCTTTTGTGTGTTCTTCTGGATTTTGATGTCAACTGTGTTAAACTAGCCTTGTGCTTGTTAATGCAGTTTCTGGGCCTGCTCCCATTGAAGTCATGGCAAAGATCAGGCTGATTTTGGTGGCAGTAGAATCAAGTCCTCTGTTATAATCCAGAGGATGTGTTGTTTTAGCAGGTATTTCTCCTGTGCCACTGGCTTAGGTTTATGAGAAGCTTGGTCAGTTTTTTACTGCAACAGCTGTAGGCACCCTTGCTCTTCAAGTACACACTGGAAGAAGGTTGAGAGCCTAGGAAAGCTTCCCAAGTCTTTGCTCTGCCAACAGGAAAATTTCCCCATAGCAACTTCCCCCAAGGAAGGCTTAACAGTGTCACTGGCAGTTGCTGTGGACTATTCTGGTTTGTGGTTTGGGTTTTTTTATTCGTGTATTTGTTTCACTCTATTACTGTTTCTAATTGGACATGGACAAGATTTTTCTATTGTTCCTAGACAAAGATTATTTGGATTTTTTTAGATTTTTTTTTTTTTAGGTTGGTACTTAAGGGTAGGGTCATGTTTAAGCATATGAAGATGTGGGCTGCTCTTAAAAAGCATCTATAGCTGCTGTCTCTGGCTTGTGATCTACTCTGTGAACACGAGCTTCTGAATCTCAGTTTGCAGGTGGCCATAGCTGACAGACACTGAAATGTGCTTGCTCCCTGAGCACTCCTGCTGTGCTCCATGCAGATGCTGACTGGTGGGGTTTGTCCACCACTCCTCTGTGCTTTGGTTCATGTTATACAGAGAGAGGAGTGTTTCAGCTGGTGGTTACCAGCATGAATGGATGCTGGGATATTTATTGTCTGTCCTGCTGCAAGCTTGACCCCATCACGTGACAGAAACAATAAAATGGAGATGGGTCTTTTCAGGGCAGCTCCATGTCACACCTTTGCCATGATTTGTGGTCTTCCTTCCCATTCTTGACCACTGCTCTGGCTGCAGAGAGGCCATAGGGTGATATTAGGTAGCCTAGGGTTTGGAGTTTTTTAGCGTTGCTGCCACATCAGTGGCAAAATGGTTGTTCTGGTCAACATCTTGATGTCCTGTAGTTGCAGAGTGAGAGTTGGCTGTGTGTGTTCCCCAAGAGCTGCTGGGGAAGTGATGCAGAGTGAAAACAGCTTTGGATAAGAGCATCCTGTTCGGGATCCCCATGGAAAAATGCTGTTTCACTGGGACCAGGGAATGCTGTGGAAGTGTATCTGTTGATTAAGCTTTTGTCTTAGAGCAGCAAGGAGTTTCTGGTGGAGAGCAGGAGTGGTTTTTCTGCTATTCTGAGCAGGCCACATTTAAATTAAGTGGAAGAATATCAGCTGGGGAGAGAGAATTGCTTGAGAGGTGATGGTGTGACGTGACAGCCCCTACTCAGAGGAAAACAGGACAAGGACTTGAGCCTGGATACACATGTGGCAGGTGACCTATGGCATTGCCATGTCCTTGCCCTGAAGCAGTGGGGACCAATGCAACATAAGGAAATCTGCCAAAATCCTAACTCCTCTATTTCTTCTTTCTTGACCCTCTCATCTAATGTTAGTTTTCCTGCTTTTTCTTTTCTGTCACCTTTATTCCACACTTCCCTTTAGTATCTCTGAGGACTTTTGCCCGGCATCGCTTCCCCTGTGTCTGCTGGGCCTGCCTTCTCTCTGACCTCTGCCTAACCCAAGAGGCAATTAGACTCTCATCATCAGATTTCAAGGTTTGGGTGTTTTTTGTTTGCAAAGGATGAGAAGGGAAAAACAAAAGCACTGCCCTGAGTAATGTAAACTACCACAGGCACATCTGTGCCTGTGTGATGACAGCTCCTGGTGGGAGCTGCCCATCGCTCCCTGCGCCCTCCTCCACTGCAGCTGCTGACAGGGAGGGAACAACCTGAGGCCCGGCTCATGTTGATGTAGGATTTAGTGTGGTGGAGCCCAGACCAGAGCCAGCTGCATCAGCTGGCACTCTCCACCCAGTCCTGTGGGTCCCACTGCATCAGTTGCCAGCAGAGCCATTCCCTGGGCTTTTCTTGCCCAGATGTACACTCTCACTTACTCCCAGCTCTCTGTTACATGCTTTTCCTCTTTGTCCAAAGAGCAAAAAGGTATTGACAGGTAAATTTTGTTAGTGCTTGTATCAAGCATCCTAAAGTAACTAACTCTTCTACCCGATGGTGTGAAGTGTAGAGGACGTGGGATTGTTCTTCTTCTGTGTTTAGTACAGCATCTGCCTGCAGCTCTGACTGCATTGACACTGATCTCTGGCTTTAGTTGTGATGGGAATGATAAAGCGAGTATTGTTTTCATATGGCAAGAGATAGAATGCTTCAGGCAAGTAATACAGTGCACTCAGTCCCTTGCTTCTAAGACTGAAGGTGTGTTTTCACTTCATACTGGTATCAGTGGGTGACCCCTTTCCTGCTGCCTCTGAAGTATTTCTTACCATGAAGATTCAGTGTTGTCTCATAGCAAAGCCTCAAAAAGGCAAGACTGTTGCTGCACCATCACCAGAGTTTGTAGCAGCTGTGGGGAAAACTGAAAACACTCCAGAGCAGATAACTCATCGCATGTGTGTGACTACATTGATGTGGTTTTCAAGGGGATCCTGACCCTTTTTTCCTGACACCAGCCTTGGCAGGAGAGTAGGTTGAACTGCACCTCTGTGGGGCCTTGATCTTGCACGACGTTTATAGCAGCAATACTGCTGGTTCTCTGACATTTGAAGATCAAGCCCCTGCATGCAGGACCTGCACCCTTCCGTAAGTGCTGCAGATGTACCCCCCTTTCAGGATTCCTCAGCTCTCTAAACTGAGACCTTAGCTGCGAGGCAGGAGAGTCTACAGGTGTATCAAGAATGAGAAGGATGGAGAGTGCTGAGGAAAAGTTGGTCTAAAACTGTGGCAGCTCTCCCAGTTTGGGAGTGAAGCTGGACTGAAAGGTTTTGATTGGAGAGGCAGCCTGTCCCAGCCAAGGGGGCAGCCCTGGCAGCTGCTCTAGGGCCACTTTCTCCCTGCACGCACTTGGGAGAAGGAGCCAGAGAGCAGCCAGTAGTTCCAGGCTTGTTGCAGCAACAACATCTGTTTCCTAGGTGCACTTTGTTTCTGAAGAGGCTGTGCAGCACGCTCCATCTGCGCCCTTCTCTTTTTTTGTCTTTTTATCTTTTTTTTTTTTTTTTTGCCGCTTGTGCCGCGTTCGGGGAGGCTCTTAGGGGAGGCAGGCGCTTCCCGGCAGGACCCTGCGCCAGCTCCGTGCCAGCGCTGGCTGTCGGGGCTCTTTGCACCCGGAGCAGTATTGTCAGCATCTTGACAGCTGGCCGGCTGCATGCTTATTAGTTACCACTTTCCTCTTGCCCTCCACCTCTCCTTCGCCTCCCTAACCACCTCCACCCTCTCCCTTCCCCCTTCCCGCTCCTGCCCCATCGGCTGGCCAGCCCTTCGGGGAGCCCCCAGCCTCTCCAGATTAGAGCTCTCCAGGGACTTCGTCCTTTTGAAAGGAAGAAAGAAGTAGAGGGAAAAAAAAAAAAAAA
>VZSE01005087.1:132316-203696 GCA_013398275.1 Promerops cafer
GGGGGGGGGGCGCGAAGGAGGGAAATTAAGTGTCTAGGGCATGGGGGGAGCATGATATTGAAGAAAGGACGTGGGTTTTCTTTTTTTCTTACACTCTAGCCTTGTCTTTTCAAGGACTGGAGCTGCTTTCAGGGCACACCAAGGGGCAGCAGAAGCCAGCGTGTATACTCTGTTTTAGCACAGGGCTCCTCTCCTGGTAACTGTGGAAAAAAGGATGTGTATTCCGTGGGGCAAGGCCATCCTTGCATCCGTGGCCCGCCTGCACTAGAGCTGTCCCTGGCTGGCAGGTCCAACCACCCTGGGACCACCATGCCACAGGCTGCGCCTAAGGTGAGCCACGCTCGCTGCGGTGCCACCGCCACGGTGACACTGGGGAGCCCGTAGCAGGTATGAGGGTGACATTTCGTTCTTCAGGCGGCCTCACGCTTGTTGGCTGATGAAATGCCAGCGTGAAGGGGTTTGCTGGGTCTCAGCAAAGTCAGCCTGATCAATGCCAGCTGGAAAGTGGCGCTCAGTTCAGAGGAGCTGTTGGATGGAGAGGTGCCAGAAACTGCAGGCATTGGGTCCTCAGGGATATGAACAAAAGTCAGGCTATGAGAAGGCTTTGCATCCTGTTGCTAATTCAGAGCCAGCATGCCCAGTCCTCTCCCTGGTGATGCTGCAGGCCGTTGTGGAAAGGAACTGCTCAGGGAAGTAGCTTCATCTTGAGGAAGACAAAAAAGATACAAAGATGTTTACATGTTTGGTTTGTTGCTGGTTTGGTTTGCATGAGCAGTTCTGTTCAAGGAAAAGATGTTTCACCTGCCAGTTTAGTTCATTTTTTAAAGAGGTGTCTATTGCTCGGGACTTGCTTGAATTAAAACTGTGGTTCTTTTTTAGGGTCATCCAGTTGCAGTTTTTAGGAAAACTCACTGATCTGTGGTGGTTGTGCCATGCCAGGTTTTATTCTGGATATTTTCCTTCTGACAGTGAGCATGAATTTATCCCAGGCTTTCTCTGTTGTGGCTTTTTGATGGACTCTCTGAGCTCACAAGCAGCCACTAAGAGTCTTTTTTGCCTAATCACTTTAAAAAGGGAGGAGGGGACCCCCTCCTACAGTTAGTCAAGGGCTATGTTAAGAGAGCTAATGCACTCTGAAATCAGCAGCTCTCAGCGCCACAGAGGGAAAAACAGGCAAGCTTTTATCCCTGTTTCCACAAACACTGTGCTACCTCCTTGACTTCAAACATGGTGGTGTAACATTGAGTTCTGCCTTTCTGCCCTCTCCTGATACCAGCTGCTTCCCATTTGGGATCCTGCCACTCCCTATGGCACCTGCACACCCATATAAATCAGCTGCCCATGCTGTTCCATGGGAGGGGGAGCTTCTGTCCTGTACCAACCTGTCCTTTTCCCAAACCCTTTCAGAGAAAATGAGCGTAACTTAACAGTGTGAAATTAACTTTGAAATGGGGATGAGGGTTGGGTAGAGGTTAATTTTGCCCTGTAAGATGTTACTGTTTGATGGGCTGGGGAGAAGCAGTCAAGGATGCCCAGATGGCTGTCCATTCCCAGGAATCATGCAGAGACTTTGCAGCTGATCTGCTCAGGTATGTCACTGGACAGTATTTTTGCAGCTAGAGGATTATACAGTTGTACAGTGGGATTTTTCAGAGGGGACGGAAAAGGTTTGGGATCCAACAACAGCTTGCTTGATGGGATGGAGGTTCCAGTCAGAGACCTTTTGATTTCCAGCCCTGCCTGCCACTGCTTTACAAGATAACCTTGGGCCACGTTCGCTTCCTCTTCTAGCCCTCAGACTCCTTAATTTGTAAAACAAAGGGGTACTGTTGCTCTCTTCTCTTTCGCATTTTCTTTTTCAGTGCTTTTTGCTTTATGGGGGAAAAAAAAGTACTGTCTTGTGTTAAAAACTAATGATTTCAAGTAAAATTGGCTCATAACACTGTGTAAGACGTTGCTTTTTCTGAAAAGCTGAGGTCTCAATGTATGAAACAGAGCTGGGAGTACCACTGTCCCTACTTGACCTGCTGGAAACAGAGAGCAGCTGCAGTGAATTCTCCAGAGTCACCCAGGGTGTCCCCAGCTGGTAGCTGGACTGAAGTTGCTGCAGCCTTTCCCTCGGCGCAGAGCAGTCCTTACCCCTTCCCACTGTTCAGCCCTTGCAGGAAGAAGTTCCCAGGTTCCCAAGGACACAGCCCGGGACCGCTGCCGTGTGCGTCGGTGGCTTTGCCCGGCTCCCGGCGTGCCGGAGCATTCCCGCAGCCTGCCGGTGCGCTGGGCTGTGTGGTGCGGGGATGCTGCCCCCGAGCTGGGGCACGGGCTGGTTCCTATTTGGGAGCCTTGTAAATTACAGGCAGTGTGGCAGTAACAAGGGCTGCTTGGCTGGCCCTTGTTAAGCAGGAGGGGGCTTGGGGCTGTGAGCTGCATTTCCTCAGTAAAACCTTCAGTTTCTAATCAGCAAACACCTCTCCTGCGGCCTGTGCTTGATTCAAATCCCTTTTTCCTTTCGAGATTTGTCACCCCCCCGCGCTGGTGCGGGCCTTTCTTCCCTTTTATATCTTCACCTCTGGTTTTCCTTCCTCGCTCCGCTGCCTTTGCAGTGCCCTCCATCGCCATGGCACAGCTGGGGCTGCAGGCAGGGGCCTCGCTGGCCTTAGGTGTGTGGTGGGAAGCTGAGCCGACAGATTTTACACCCCCGCCACCCCTCCTTAACTGATTAAGCTCTCGTTAATTTTGTTCTCTTAATGGCCCCTCTTTTGATTTACTGGGCTGTCTGAAAGGGACTTAGAGCTCCACCGACAGGAAATTGTTATTTTAACCTGGCAGGAAAGAATTTAAAATAAATAAACAAAATAATTTTTGTTTTCTCTCCCTCTTGAAGCTCTTTAAATTACTTTAACTCTTTCTTTTCCTAGATAGCAATTAAGCAGGAGCTGTCAAGGTTGGCATTATTGGTGGCTGCAGAAGTGTTGGCAACCAGGGGCACCTCACAAGGTACCTGCCTTGGGGAGGTGAGGCAGCAGAGCAGGACCTGTCATGCAGCAGCCCTGCAGCCCCTGCTCGGGACCACCACCTCTGGAAAGTCAGCTGGAGTGCCTGGGGTCTCCTCCACTCCCCACCTCTGCCTCCTCTCCCACTGCAGTCCACTCTGGTGCTGCTGGCAGGACACGAGGCAGATCGAAAGCTGCCTGATTAATAAAGTTCCTTGCTTTGCACTATTGCAGGCTGCTTAAGGGCAGCATTTTCAAAAGAGGTCAGCTCCCATTTAGGCATCGAAATAAGTTGGTTGCCTATTCAGGAGAGCTCAGCATGTCAAGAACTGAATGCTTTTGAAAATCTGGCTTCAATTGTGGAAGCTGAGAATTTCAAAATCTGGCCCTGGATCCTAATAGTTCTTTTGGAATTGATGTTTTCATTCATTTTCCTCATTATTTTTATGCTGGCCATTTACTTTTTGTACTTCACTCAGCTGTGAAAGAAATGGCCACATGTCCCTATTTAGAACTCGTACTCTTGCCTGGAGGTTTGGGGAGGTACCATACATACACTTGTTGCAACACACCTTCTCTCCTCATTCTCTGCTCAATACTGTTCAATCTGCCCAGTGCTGTGGCCAAATTTTTTGAGCTCCCCTTTATTTCTCCCCACCTATTGCTCTTTGTCTTTTCACAGACCTGGGGGCAGCCAGTTCTGTCTTTGCATCGATGTGCCTGGGTGGTCCTAGCTCACGAAGGGTCTCATGCACAGTTCTGCGCCTTTGGCTTTGCCCTTCTGGCCAGAGGCTCTGTGCAACGCAGAGCTGCAGGGAGGTCTGGTTGGGAACGTCTTTGCCTACCCCCTCCCTCAGCCTGGGCTCCAGGGAGCACCTCCTTTCCATCCAACATTTTTCCATCCTGCTGCCAAACCCATCCAGATAGGGGGAATGAGTCGGCTTTGCTCCGTAGGCTTCCAACACTGAGGAACCAGACAGTAAGTCCTACCCCAAAATGTTTCTTCTGCATCAGTGAGAGGCTTTCCATCTCCAGTAAACCTTAGGGTGTGAGGTGTTTTTAAGCCTGAACCACCTCAAAGTCTTTTCCAGATGAGTGTAATTAGTGGGACCTCAACTTGTGCATCAGCAGTGGTGTCAACACTGCCTGTTCTGATACAGACAGGCCCAGGGCACTTTTACAGCCATCATCAGTGGTGACTTGCCCTGGTGGCTGTGGCATAATGAAGGGTGCTTTGGTGGCTGTCTTATGTGGAGAAAAAAACTTGAGCAACTCAGATAAGTCTCCGAGTCAATCACTAAAGTATCTTGTAGAACACTATGTGCTGGTTGGTGGGGGAAATGTTGAGACTCTTCTCAGGTGAGGAGAGTGAATACCAAGAAGGATGAGGTGTGTGGGAGGGAAATTGCTGTCTTGTCTCTTTGGCACTGGAGGTTACCCACAGGGATTTTCACATGTAATGGGGCTGTGGCCTGCAGTAGAAGGAGTATGGCCTAGCTGTTCTCTCTGGATGCCTTCAGGATATGCCTGATGTCTGAGCTCCATGCATGCTCCTGGATGCCTGGAAGCCACATTAAGCCATGCCAAGCTTGACTTAACTTACTCTGCTTCTCAGCAAGGCTTGTCGTCTTGGCCTCACAGCCACTCTACCCATGACTGTGTAGCTCCTGTAAAGAGCTGCCTTTTGTAGAGCCTGCTGGTCCAGCCAGTGCACTGAGCTCATACTGGCCTACAAAGGCCAGTAAAGATGCTCTTTGTGGCCCTTCCAAAACTCCAGCAGCAGGTTGCTTTACTTGGTGTTTCTTCCTTTTGAAATCACCAGCTCAGAGGAGGCTTTTCTTCTGTCTTCTCAACTTTATATGAATGTCTCTTCCATGACTTCTCCTTCAAGCAGGGCTCTGGGATGTGGGGGGGAACAGGGACAGCTTGTGAGGCTGTCAGAGGGACAGCCCAATTTGCAGAGAGGTGTGCAAGCCAGCCTGCTGGATTCTTGCTGTCAAGATGTGGACCTACGTGTGGCTGGCCATGGACACTGCCCTGTGCTGCACTTTTGCACGTTTGCTGTCACCAAAAGCCAAGCAAAGTCATTTGAGAGTAGCTTGGTGATATTTCCCCAAATGCTGTGGTTTCCTTGCTAGCAGTAATCAGCCTTGCCTTGAACAAGTGTCAGTCTTTACTTCAGGAGGTAGGAGGTTTAATTTTGGGGGTTATGCTTGAAGGGACTTGTGCCCTCTTTTTGACTGAGATGGGAATGGAGAGCACATGCTCCACTAGGTGATGGCTCCAGCAGTGACCACGGTGGAAGTAGGAAATACCACCCTGCAGAGTCAGGTGATCCTGAGCATGGTGATTGTGGCTAATGAGCTGATTGCTGCAGGGGGAGCAGGCACTATAACTGCTGCTTGGGCTGGCTGCCATGGCTGCTTTGGGTTTGGTCTTGGGCTTCTTCCCTGTAGACATGCCATAGGAGCAATTCTGCAGTGCCTGAAGACTTGCAGGTCATCTTAGTGCTGCAGCTGAAGGGAGCTCAAAATCCTACAGCTGCATTACGATGCCAGTAGACGGAAATCTCCTCTTGACTTCAGGCTGTTGCCTTTGATTAAAGATGAGTTCAGTCTGACATCTGAGGTGTCTCTTGGGACAGCTACTGAGGTTTTTAATCCCCCTGACCTGGCTTGTCTGCTTTAGTGTTCGTTCATGAGTCTCCAGAGCAGCTGCTGCAGTGTGCAGCTCTTCAGAGCAATGTGAAGGTGGCCTTATATTTCTAGTTTTTTGGGGCTAGTTGATGCTTTCAAATATGAACCTGGTGGTTTGTGTAGACTTAAAATAGGTGGTGTGTTACAGGCAGAACAGTTAATCTGAAGTATTTTCATAGGTTGAGTCTCTTAGTTAGAATGGACTTGTACTGCTCATTTACTTTAGTGTTCAAAATAGAATATATTCCATACATAGCCAAGAAGGGGCAGCAACACTCAGTGGATATCTCCAGTGACAGTTTGTTGGAAATATTTGTGTTTTGCTCCTGAAAATTGCCTGGTGTGCATGACTGTCATTCACTGTGCCAAGAGTGAAATGGGGAAGGGGAGTGCGTGTCTGTGTGTGCATGTGTGCTGAGGATGAGATGTCTTGGGAGACTCCCAGCCGTGCCTGGGGGAGAGGCTGGAGAAGAGGAATGCTTGCATCAGCGTCTCTAGTCTCCTCAGGCCACTGTCTCGGTGGATCTGTGGCAGTTTAGGGATGGTGGTGGATAAGCCAGGCAGGGCTGGAAAGCAGAGGGAAGCCTGAGGGTTTCACCCATCATGTCTCTTGTCATCTGCAGGAATCCACTGCCACAAATCCACTGCATCCCCTGAGGCAGCTTATGGGACCCTTCCCTGGGCGCCCCAGGTCACACCGCATGGGATGGCAATGACACGTGGAAGGAAGAGGCCCATGTCCCCCATCCCTTGCCTCGTGCTTGCGGCTGCCAGCTGTTTTGCCAAACTGAGTGAGTGTCTTTTCTTACCCATCCTGGTTTGCCTTGATGCTGTTTAACGTAGCCATGCCTCAAGGACAAAGAGGTTTTCTCTCTCTGCTGTTCCCTGAGTAGCCTTGACCAAAGGTCTGGGTTCAAACCCTCTTCCAGACGAATGTACATTTGGAGTGGAACATTTCTCTCAGGCGGTGCCAGGAAGAAATGGGGCTGGTGTACATCTCTAAAAATTAGGGTGGGTGTGTGAGGAGTCAAGGGGATGGTGCAACACAAGGAGAGGCCATTGGGAATGCAAAATGTGCAGCACTGCAGCTTTTTCCTCTGTCCTTTCTGTTTCTGAGTCTCACGGAGCTTTCTTATTCCCATTTTTTCTCTCTGTTGCAGGTGAATCTCTGCAGGTCACAGTGCAGCCTGCTTCTATTGTCCAAAAACTTGGGGGCCCAGTCAGCCTGGGCTGTGTGGTGGACCCCCCGCGAGTGAACCTCACCTGGAGACTGAACGGGAAGGAGCTGGCTGGATCAGACGAGGTGCTGGGTATCCACGTGGAGCGGGGGAAGCTCTTCATCACGGCTCTCAACAACCGCACCGTGGGGCGATACCAGTGCATCGCTCGTGTGCCTGAAGGAGTCATTGCCAGTGTCCCTGCAGTGGTCACCTTAGCTAGTGAGTAGCTTTAGTTCTCCGACAGCCCCTGCTTTGCTTGGGCCGTCACACATCTTGAGAGGCTCATCCATTCTTGCTTGCTCATGCTGGCATCAAGGGATGACTCCTTTGGCGTAGGCCCTTTTGTAGCATTTTTGATCGTGGACTCGCTGACATGGTGTGGCCCAGTCTGACCCAAGCTGTCCTCCTCCTGCATGGTAGGCTGCAGACCTGTCCTGCAGGGAGAAGTTTTTGCACGACCAGGGAATGAGCTAAAGGGTTTGTGTGTGTGGTTGGTTTCCTGACAGTAAGGCTGCCTCCTCTGGTTCCTGACTTATTGATGGAGTATATAAATAGTATCTGCTGGTGCTGATGGCCCAACTGCTGCTGGGGCTGCTGCAGGACTGCTGCCAGGAAAGGGGTCAGTGTGTGCTAAGTTTTACTGCCTTCCTGAGACACAACTCTGAGCAAGGACCTTTGCTCCTATCCCTGAGCTTACGTGCTCCTCACTGCTGCCCTCTGGCACTGGGAGACGTGTGCATTGCCAGAGGTGACTTAGGTGGGCAATTTTTCTTACAAGCACCTGGTTTTGGCCAGATGTGTGCATCTGGCCAGAAGGGGCTGTATTTGGATGTATCTGAGGAAGAGCAGTGGAGAGCCCCACCTTCTCAGAAATCCACACGGTATTTGGTGGAGCAAGTGTGTGCAGAGGAGGCTGCCATTGCCTTGCACTGACAATCCCTGAGTGTAGAAAGGGCTTCATCTTTCCCAGCAAAAGGGAGTTTGGGGCTAAGCCTTAAGAAAATGAAGAAAGGAAGATGTTTGTGCAAAGTGGGGCCTGGCTTTGCTTTAAAGCCAAGAACTATTGGCTTGTCAGTGATACATTAATCAGGAGTGAAATGTTTAGGCCAGACTGGGTGGGAGGAGGAGGAGGCCAGGGAAAGCAAGGAGAGAGTTGCTGAACTCCGAGGCAGGGTGGGAGGGGGTTGTCACGGGGCCGAATCTGTCGGGGGATTTGGCCTGAGCCCCATGCTGAGATTAAGTTTCGGAGAACACATTCCAGAGCAGAAAGGGGGCTGTGTGTGCTGGTGGCCTGATAGAGAGAAGGAGAGGAGGGGAGAGGTGGATGGGATTACCAAGGGCATGGTTTGCATTTAGGAGAGTAGGGTGTGCACAGCTCCTCAGCCTGATCAGCTCCTGCTTAGCTGATCCCCTTTTCTTTTTTCACTCACACCCCAGCCCACCACCACCATCTCTATCTCCTGGGAAAAGTATGTCTGACCCATCTGACTGCTTTAGTCTAGCATCAGTGGTGGACGGAGGACAGGTCCTAAAGCACCAGAAGGCCCCACCATGTCCTTCTGGACAAACCAAAGCCACTGAGTAGTGCATCAGCCCTCTCCAGGAGCCAGATCACCTTTGCCTGTTGGATTGCAACTGGGAATGTGCATGCAAAAGAGAAGGACTTGGCCATTGCTGTGGTCCCTGTCATGGCAAACACACTTCTGAGAGGAAGTCAGGAGCACCATTCAGTGGAGGTCACAAAACTGGAGCCAGAGGCCAGATGATCAAGCAACTAATCCATTGTGGGAAAACCCCTGTGCTGTGCTGTGCTGCATGGGTCCCTCATCCTCAGGGGTAGCTGGGGGTGGCAGAGGCTGTATCCCACACACCTGGATAGCCTTGGGTGATAGAGAGCACCCAGGTGGGGAAGATTTCGCAGTCAGTGAATGAAGAGAGAGATAGGGCATCCCAGTAAAGATGTGGGACTGAAGGTGTGGGAGGAAAACCTTCTGGAGGGGTTCAAATAACCAGTCTCATGTTCATGAGCTGGAGGCTGCTTGCTGTGCTGCAGTGGTCTGAAAGAACAGGGAGCACCACTTGGTGGTGGGACTGAGTTTGAAAGCTGTGGTAGCAGGTGTGCCCCAGGCTCTCTCTCCTTCTCCAGACCTCCTCTACAGGACCTTGCTCAGAGCTGATTCAGTGGCAACCATGGTGAGAGGAAGGCCCCTGGCAGGTCAGCATTGCAGTTGATACATCTCCTCCAGATAACCTTCAGGGCTGAAAGAAAACCCTCTGAAAGTTTTAGTTCCATCCAAGAAGTATTTTGGGGTGGCAAGGGGAAAGTGAAACTGGAATGTGTGAGTGAAAGCAGTGGGGAGAAGGAGGGTGATGGAAATATTTTCAAGGCTTAGATTTATTTTGGAAGAGGACCTGGAGTCATTGGAAGAAGTGACTTGCTAGGTTTTGAGGAGTGTAGGTAACGTCTGGCCAACTTTTATGCTATTTCCCCTCCTTTCTCTCAGCCTTCTGTGAAGGAAGCACTTTGGAGTGCCCCAGGCTCTGTGTGCCCAGTCCCCTGGGGCCTGCTGTGCTTTGCTGGCAGTGAGCAAGCAGATAACCATCACTGCAGTGCTGGCAGCCACAGCGTAGCCCAGGGACTTACACCTCCTTCTCTCATCTGTGGCACAGTGATTCCAAGGCCATCTCTCTTCCCCCTGGCTCAGAGAGCTGGTTGAAACTTGCATTTAATTTCTCCAGCAGAGATAAAATAGCTGTTGTATCTCCAAGAGGTGGAGGGAGGAGGGATTTGCAGAAGGGAAAGATTTCATGAAGTGACAAAGGGAGCAGCACTTCAAGCATTACTTGGGCACCTTTTGAGTCCAGTTAGAGCTGAACTGGTGCTCCACACAGCCTTGGCAGCCCATGGCATATCAGTGCAGGTCACTGGAGGTCACACCTGCTGATCACTGCTGGCTTGACCGTGGTTCACAAGATCAGCCCCGCAGGCCCCAGGGCAGCACTGCAGTCTGGGACAGCTTGTACAAATAAAACAGGAGTATTCCTGGTTTTCCAAGCCAGGCTTTAAGCCTTCATATGAATGACAGCTACAAAGAAGAAAGAGATGTTTTCTGTGCCTGATTCTAAGTAGCAAAGTTGCCAGCCTGCCAGAAAGCCCTGCCCCAGCCCCTCTCCCGGGTAGAGGTTCTGTATATAAAAAGTCAAGGCTGCAGTGGGCTCTGGTGGGGCCAAGTTGATTCCACCAGCGACTAGTTCTGTAACAGCCAGAGGCTTGGAAGGTCAGGAGCTCTTCGTGGAGCTCACAGGGGCAACAGAAGTGCAGGGCTGGAGCAAAGCTGATGAGCAGAGGCAGCGAGAGCTCTGAAACTCCCAGCACTCATCTGTATGCATAGAAAATCAGAGTAGCAAACGCAGAGGCAAGCCTGACCTGGATAGACATGACATTGGAAAATAAAACAGAAAAATAGATGAGGGTTGCAGCAGAGAAACTCCTCCCGTTCCAGTGTCCCTGTGGCCAGGGGTGTGGGATTGCAGGTACCTGTGTCCCGGGAATGCTGTGGGCAAGGCTGGCTGGTTGCCCTGTTCCCTCCATCAGTGCCACGGATGAGGTCAGTCCGTGGCCTTGTGGCAGCACGTGTGGGAATCCGGGCCTCAGCGTGTGGTGCCTGTGGGCAGTGACCCTGCACGGGGTCGGGCTGGGCATCCCCCAGGAATTTGCAGCTGCTTTCTGAAGACAGCCCCATTCATTCTCCTTGGCCAGGGCCTCTCTGCTGATACTCCCCAGAGGCAATGGCAAGAGGGAGGGAGGGAGGAAGGGAAGGAGGGTGATGGCTGCCTGTTGGAAAAGCGTTTGCAGAGCAGGCACGGGGGCTCTGGCCCCGGGGGCAGAGGCGGTGTGAGGAGGGGAGAGAAGGAAAACACAGGTGGTGTTTTGTGAGCCAGCGGGGCTGTGGCATGAGCACTGTGAGATGGGCCCAGGGTGGGGGAGATGTGCTGGGGGGGTGTGAATAGGCAGGAGTCTGTGGGGCTGTGGCTGTCTCAGCAGGGTGGGAGGAATCTGGTGGTGACAGCACTGGTGCCCAGGCTCCTTCGGTGCTGGAGAGCGAGAGCCATAGCCCTGGGCTGCTCTCACAGCTGAGGGGGGAATAGTGAAAGATGCCTACCCCAGGGTGGAGGACCCCATTCCTGCCTAATCCCCTTCCTTCCCTTCCCTCTTTCACTCTTCCCTGTGGCAGGGAAAACTTTTACCTTGCGGGCCATCATTTTATTTACTATTGCTTCTTCTCCAAAGTTATTTATGGTGTCCCGTTCATTTAATCGGCTCTGTCTCGCCTGCCTCGCTGCCTGGCCCCCAGCCCTGGGATTCAGCTGGTTTCCCTCCCCAGTGACAGCAGCATAGTTGGCTGCAGGGCTGACCCTCCTCGCACCCCGGTTCACCCCATCGTGCCTCAGAGCTGGCTGCAGATGGACACAAGCAGTGGCCTTTGGTTGCACTCTCTCCTAAACAAAAAAAGGGAAAAAAAGGGGGGGGAAAAAAGCACCCTCTTATCCTGGCATGGCTGGGATTGGCAGTGCTCAGTCTGTCTGTCTGCAGCACCTCCTGGACAATGGCTGGTAGATGAGGACTTGCTTCACTGTGGTCAGGCGTGTCTTTTAAGGACAAGAACGTGGGCTGGCACGCTGGGTGCTGCCATATGAGAAGGAAAACCCAGCCAGTGAGAGGGGATGTGGTTTCTCCCAGCTGCAGTGGTTGTTAGACTCTGGTGCAAATTGCATGTTAGATGTGGGGCCTGGCTGCTGCTGGCTGGGCAGCTGAAGGGGCAAGTGCTGCGTATCCCCCTGGCATGGATCCTCTCCTCCACCCCTCCCTGCTGGGGGGGGACATGCATGGTCCCCCCACAACTCAAGGGCAGCTTGTTTGAACCCCCCAGGACGAAGCTGGTTGTCCCAGCTTGGCACTGCGCCCTCTGTTTTGCTGTGCTGGGGCCAGATGCAGCAGGATGTGTGTGGGGGAGCTTGTCCCATGCACAGAGGGGGACAGGGGTGGCTCTGACCACCCCTCACCAGCTCCAGCTGACCCATAGCATGGCTCTACATGCCCATACCAGTGGCAAGCGGGGCAGTTGAGATCGCCCGTGGCCAAAATCCACTGGCAAATAAACCAGTCTTGTTCTCTGCAGGGAAGCAGGAATTTAGTAGAGTAGTTTGGCAGGAAGCTGGTGCACTTGGCATATGAGAAAGTAGTTTGCCCCAGTTCTGCTATTTTTCCCCTCTCCTCTGCCAGTTTCACTCCACTTCTCCAGAGGCACCTGGTTCTTGCTCCCCCAGCCACCCCAGGATCCCTTTCCTCTGTTCTTCCCCCCTCTGTCCACAGTTTCACCCCTTGTCCTTCACTTCTGGGCTGAGGGGAAGCTAGGAAGAGCTGCAGGTCCTGCTCCCTACTGTGGGGCTGCAACACCCACAGCTGTGAGATGTGGGCTGAGCCAACATCTGGGGGGCTGCATGTGAGAAGTCCCCATGTCTGCCCAGCCCACAGTCATCCCAGGGAGTACCCTGGCACAGGGTCATCATTTTCCATCTTCAAGTTGGCTCTGCTATGCCAGGACCTTGGGTCTGTTTTTTTTCCAGGCTCTTGGGCCCCTTCTTCTCTACAGGGTGTGTGTGCATGTACACGTGCTCGTGTAAGTGTGTGTGTGCAGATCCCTGCCAGCATTGCTGGAGCCTATGCCTTGGCTCCAAAATCTTAATTTGGCTGTGATGAATCCAGACCACCAAGGCGCACATTAATTTTCCTGATGCTCGTTTATATTTTGTTGATCGGAGAAACATGCGCAATGTGGGCAGGCAGACACTGGGCTTTCGCCACTTCTCCACCTCTTTCCATTTCTGTGGCTCTCACTGTTTTATTCCTTGATCAAATACAAAAAGCAAAGAGGAGAAAATATCCATCATCCTTTCCCTCCCCAGCAGTAACTTTCGTTGGAGGAGGAGTGTGAGGCGCTGCCAGCTTTTCACAAGTTAAGAGTTAACTTTCATCTGGCTTTAATATCCAGTGGAAACATGGCTCCCCTCCTCAGCTTGTCTTAAAAGATTAATCACATTTCTGAAGTTCACCCGTATTCCTTCTTTTTATTATTTTTTTTAATTGAACAATGCCAAGAAATTCCAGAAGTATTAAGCATGTTCATTGCAAATCATTTTTATGACATTGCAAAACCTCCCCTTTTCTTTTCAACCTCCTCCCCTTCCCTCAGATCTGGGCCCGGGACCGCTGGCTCCCCCAGCAGCCGCCCGACAGCCCCTCCGCACCGCGCTCGGGGAGGCTTTCTCAATGCCTTGCCAAGAGAGCTGGTTTTTATTTAAACTCCATAAAGGATCTTGCTTTAATCAGAAAGTCTGCTTGAGAAATTTCATGTCACTTTTCCATGACTGTGGGTGGGAGAAGCTTGGAGCCAGAGTTGTCTTTTGCTCTTGGAGCGCTGCTGCATTTCCCAGAGAACAAACCCCACATTTTTCTGCTGGCTGGGGCTGCCAAGGGAGGCTGCCTGCCGCCCGCCCGCCGCCAGCCCTCCTGCTGCCCCCCGGCTCCCCAAACTGCCCGAGGTCACGGGTGCCACGTCCTGGGATGTGTTTCTAGGGGTGAGGGAGCTGTTGACAGCATGTGCCCGTGCCGTGGCTGCAGATGCAACACGCTGCCTTAGAGTGGGGTTTTGCAAAGGAAGTGTGGTCTCATCCAGAATTCGTGGCATGCCGTTCAGGAGATCTGTTAGCCCTGGGCTCTGGGAAGAGGCACCAACCTGAGTCTTGATGTGACAGTGTGACCTGTCACCTGTGACAACAATCAACTGCAGGATGTGCCATTTTCACTAGTGGTCGCCTGGGCTCATGTACAGCATTGTAAAAATGGATGTGAGGGACTTCTTTCCTGGCACAAAACCCTCTCCCTCACAGCACAGGCTATCTGAGACAAACTTCAAGCTTGCAAGATTTGCCATCATGCCCAGAGAGAATGGAAACCAGTTTTCTCTCTGGAAAGTTTGGTGGGGCCAGGCTGGCATGCTCCCTGCCCTGCCAGATCTGTGGGGTTTCTCTGCAGTCCTCCTGCTTTAAAAAACAGGGAAAAGGAAACAAAAAGTCAGGTACCCCTTTCTCTTAGTTCCTGTGCTTCCAGTCCTGCTGCCCACATCAGCCCAGACAGGGTGGGAACTCCCATTACAGCCTAGGCAGAGGGACATGGTGGGACAGGGTTTTCACAGCTGCTTTAGGGAAGGAGCAGCTGTGCCATGTAGAGGAAGAGCTGGTTTTCCTTGCAAGTCCCTGTTCTTTTAACTGGAGCTTGGGCACACGTGAAGCGTCATGGTTAACCAACTTTCAGCTGTGAGATGTTTGATGGGAGCAAGAGTGCCCGGAGCAGAGATGCTGATTTCTCAGGTGTGGGAGGAGCTCAGGGGGCATCACACACTTTCTCCCACCTGGCATCTGTACACCCTTGAAGCAGGCTGGGCTCCCTGAGTTATGACTACAAAGTCAGCTTCTCAGTAGCAGGACAGCAGCCGTGTGTGAAATAGCAGGCGGCAGAAGGACCATTTTTGGCCACCCTTCAGTGCTGCAGTAAGTTGGCTTATTTTTTACTCTCAGGCCAGGATTTTTCACACCCAGTTTCGCAGCCCTGGAGCAGGCGGTTTCTCCAGAAGCTGTGTTTTAAGTTACTCATTTTGTAGGAAAAAGGAGGGGAAAAAAAAGTGAAAAAACTGAAAGCAAGCCAGTTTCCCTAGCTGCTGGGGTCAGAGCGGTCCTCTGCCGGCACCACGATGAAACAGCCTCGAGTCCATGGAGAGAGGATGAGCTGACACTGAGATGTTTAGCCAGCCACTGAGATGCCTTGCCTTTTGCTCTCTTTGCAGATCTCAAAGATTTCAAGTTCGACGGCCAGCATGTGATTGAGGTGGATGAAGGGAACACAGCTGTGATAGCCTGTGACCTGCCCGAAAGTCACCCCAAGGCTCAGGTCCGCTACAGTGTGAAGCAGGAGTGGCTGGAGGCCTCCCGAGGTGAGTGCCCAGGGGTCTCTCCCAACAGGTTCCATCACAGGACCCTCGGGTTTGCCCTTCCTTACCAGCAGTAGCTGTCTCTACCTGCTGCCTCCTTGTCCCTTTGCCACCTGTCTGAGCACAAGTTACTTTAGGGTCCCTGGCATGGTCTCCCTGATGTCCATGCTGTCTGGGACATGATGGTTTTTTCTTTCCCCCTTGTCCACCTTCTCTTCAGGACACTGCATGTCTTCCAGGAGGCTGGACAGGAGCATATCTTGTGACCATGTGCCACTTTCTCTTCTCTCTCTACAGACAATTATCTTATTATGCCATCTGGGAACCTTCAGATAGTTAATGCCAGCCAGGAGGATGAGGGAACTTATAAATGTGCTGCCTACAACCCCGTGACACAGGAGGTGAAAACTTCAGTCTCCAGTGAGAGGCTCCGTGTGAGACGTAAGCCATTCTCCCTTCACTGCACATCACCAGCTCTGGGGGCACTGACCAGTGCTATCGCAGCTGGTTTTCTGTGGGAACCATCATCAGTTGCTGAGAAAACTCCTTTCCAGCAGCAGAAGGCTCCAAGGTCTGCTCCTGGAGTATGTGTATGCAGCCCTGGGATTGCCATGCTTCCTTAGGATTTGTTCTTGGTGGTGGGTGGGCAAAGGCCCTTAGCCCTTTGGCAAGGTGGCTTTGCTGTGTGCACAGAAGCTTTACAGAATGTCCCTCTGGTCCTGCATTGCCATTTACCTGTCCCAGCACAGGAAAACAGTGTGCCCTACCATTATCCCTACCTACCCACTGCACAGGGTGCTCCCCCTCCAGGCACCTTCCTTCCCACGCACCTCCTTCCTCCATGTCTCCTCCCCAGGCTCCACAGCAGAGGCAGCCCGGATAATCTACCCTCCTGAGGCTCAGACCATCATTGTCACCAAGGGCCAGAGCCTCATTCTGGAGTGCGTGGCCAGCGGGATCCCCCCGCCGCGGGTCACCTGGGCCAAGGATGGCTCCGGCGTCTCCGCCTACAACAAGACGCGCTTCCTGCTCAGCAACCTCCTGATCGACCCCACGAGCGAGGAGGACTCGGGCACCTACAGCTGCATGGCTGACAATGGCGTCGGGGAGGCCGGGGCCGCGTTCATCTTCTACAACGTGCAGGTCTTTGGTGAGTGCTGCTGGAGCCATTGTTTCAGGAAGGGCTTGGACATCTCATCTTCTTCCAGGGGAAGATACTAACACTGAAGCATTCTTCCTCTCCCTGGACAAACCACAATGTAATGCAAACGCCTGCTTGTGGTTCCAGTTTCCAGGAGAGCAGACTAATTCTTTCTTGAGGGCAGTAGTTCCTCCTTCTTGGCTTCCACCATGGGCTGGAGATGATGGCTCCTCCTTTCCTCTGCAGAAGCTCTTCTCCTGTCATTTGTGGCACTGCTTTTGTTCTAATACTTTCTAGTGGAAGCCTGGTTGCTTTTTGACATATTTGACACTGGCCTAAGGAAGACATTGGAGTGTCTTGGTTTTGTACTGTTTTGTAGGGAAGCTCTCTGTGGAGTAGAAAACGTAAGGGATACTACACCTTAGGTATTTCTACCACGCATACTTCCCATTCTCACCGTTTTTAGGGAGGCTAAGCCCGTGTTTCACGGATTGCATTTCAGTAGGTGTGGATGTGTTGTTGTGGCAAAAGCACAATCTTTGCAGAGTAGCATTTCAGCTCAGAAAAATGGGACCTGTCTGATGTCATGTGAGAGGGCAAATGGCCTTGGGCTACCTCCCTTTGCGGTTTATGTGGATGCTGAAGGGGAGGGGCATTGAAGCAGACCCACGTGGGCCCCCACAAAGGGAGTGGGACTTCAGGGTAGGAAAGGATCCATCCCTGCTCTCATCCCTGCCAGAGAGGAAGGTGCAAAGCCATGACCGTGCCGTGCTCCCGGCCAAGTGGCGCTCAGCAGTCTGTGGTTTTTCCTCACACAGAACCCCCGGAGGTCACCATGGAGCTGTC
This sequence comes from Promerops cafer, assembly GCA_013398275.1. Taxonomy (NCBI): domain Eukaryota; kingdom Metazoa; phylum Chordata; class Aves; order Passeriformes; family Nectariniidae; genus Promerops; species Promerops cafer. The sequence continues at coordinate 149,258 of VZSE01005087.1, forward strand.
CCAGCAGATCATTCCCTGGGGCCAGAGCGCCAAGTTCACGTGCAAGGTGCGAGGGAACCCGCAGCCCTCGGTGATGTGGCTGCGCAACGCGGTGCCGCTGTCGGGCAGCCACCGGCTGCGGCTGTCGCGCCGGGCGCTGCGGCTGCTCAGCGTGGGGCCCGAGGACGAGGGCATCTACCAGTGCATGGCCGAGAACGAGGTGGGCAGTGCCCAAGCCATGGTGCAGCTGAGGACAGCCCGCCCGGGTAAGCCCCTCTCTCCAAAGTCATGGCCATTCAGTCACAGCCTAACACACAGGACAAGGACAGGGGAAGCAGGGGAAGGAAGTCAGTGTGTTGGCCCTGCTTCCTATTTAACCTGCGCTGCAAGTGCCGTTCCCCCTGAGGTCTCCATATCTCCCTGTGGGAACACATGACACTAGTTTTGCTTCTAAGGGCAGGGCCGTGTGTGCACATTTGGGCGATTTCTACACAAGAGATACAAGACATCTGGGTGTAGTGCCTCACCCCATGGCTTAGCTCTGCCTCTGAACTTGTACTGAGCAAGAGTTTAGAAACTGAATTCACCTGGGGTAAGAGAGGTACCACCTGATTCCTTGGACCCTGTTGAACTTACACAGGGTAAGAGGGACTTCAGAGAGACAGGGAACCCTGTGGTTTACAGCAGGGGAAGGAGGGATTGTCGCCAACACCTTTTTGAGTGGCACAGCAGGCAGCACTGCATAAGGGGCTCATAGCTCTGCCTTAACCACAGACTGGGATGGGCATTTACCCTGCTGTGACACCTTGTCTTCCAGGAGCTCCACTCGACCCCAGGCAAGATGCCCAGCTGGACTTGGCTCAACCTCCAACACCACCTTCCAGGGACAGCGCCTTAAAGCTGCCCTTGGATAAAGCTGGACTGCCAAAGCCTGGGACAACCCCTCTAGCAGCATCTCCACAATGCGCAGCCAACAAGGAGCTGGTGACTCCGGCCGAAGCCCCCATCATCCTCAGTTCTCCACGGACATCCAAGACGGACAGCTACGACCTGGTGTGGAGACCCCGGCCTGACAGCAGAGCCCCCATCCTCTATTACGTGGTGAAGCATCGCAAGGTATCACTGTTTTGCCCTGCTCCCATCTTCCCTCTGCACCTTTCCATGGGCAGGCTGGTGGCCTCACCACGCGTTTCACACCTCGTGAGCAGGCACGTTGGGGCAGGGGCACCCATCGCTCACTGGTGGCCCTGGTTAGTGGGACCTCCTGAGCTGCAGCCTCAGCCTGTTGAGGTGTGATGGATACAGGCTGTGACAGGAGGTTTGCTGACCTGTCCAGGAAGAGCCCAGTAGCAGTGCCTGTCTGCCTGAGTATGCAGAAGGCACATGCACACACTTCTCCAGTAGCTTCCACGTATAATTCCCAGTTGTATGCTTGCACAGGTAGGAAGCAGGCTGCACAGTGACTTGCTCTGGAATGCTTTTGTCTTGGCACAAGCCACGGGGACACCTCTGCCTTGAATGGGCTTGGGCTGCAGGACACAGAGCAGCAGCCTCTCTGCTGCATGTGCCTGCCCTGCTCAGCAGCACCAAAGCGCCCATGCTCACTGAGTGTGAGGAGCCAGCAGAGAGCTGTCATAGCCATGCTAAATCCTCTGGGAAGGTCCTTATCCCCCAGTTTTATTCTGGAAGCTGTAAGGCAGTGCCCTGTGGAGTACATCGCTTGCAGGTGGCACGGTGTGAGCACACGGTGCACAGCCAAGTCCTGCTGGAGCCTGAGGGCTCCTCCCTCTGGGGTGCTTCAGGGCCCCATGGGCACAGTGCAGGCACAGCAGTTTCTTTAAATGGTGAAGCATTGTTGAGGGAAAAATTCTGCTTTTGAGGTCTAAAGTATCTCTTTACATTTTGCTAGGGATAAGTGGAAAAAAGGGGCTTGAATTTATTTGTCTGCTGCTTTTCTTTCCTTTGGGTAGACAGGGAGTTGCAGTAGAGAGGCAGGTTTTGCCTCAAACGCCGGAGAGTTTGAGTATATTTCAAAAACATGCCAGATCGCATGTTTGGGATTCCCACCCACTGCACAGCACCATTTTCAAGTACATGTGAATATATGTATCTATTTTCCTGGAATTGCATGCTTTTGTGAAAATATAGTGTAATAGAAGACTGTCAGAATCCTTGATTTCTTTCTAAAAAAAATTTAAGATGTGGATTTCAGCTAACCGTCTCTTTAAAGAGCCCTTTAAAACAAAGGCAGAAGATGCCAGCACAAGAACACAATAGGGCAAGCTTAAATAAAAAACAAAGATGCCAAAAGCATCCCCAGACTATTGGCTCTGGTTGTCTGCCAAGAAGAGGTTTATTCCCCAGTGGTGTATCATGTAACTACCAATTCTGCTTGCGACCTTAACTTGCAGCCTTGGAGTTTGTCCATATTTGATTTGTTTTTCAGCACTTCACCTGGAAGGGGCTGTGGGGCAGTGAAGGTCACCATGGGTCACTGCAGTTTGCAGTAATAATGTTTTCAGTGTAGTCCAAATTCTCAGCTGGAGACTCTTTCTTGGGATGCTTAAGGATTGTGTGGAAAGGAATTAGTCCCAATAACCCTTAAACTTGTTTAGAAAGAGTCTCTTTCTATCCAAGATCCTTAGGATCAAGTTATATAATGATCTGGTTTTGACATTTCTGACTGGAAAAGCATGTGTGTGGAGAGGGAAGGAATCAATTCAGCAACAAAAGAAAAGGCTCTTTGTGTAGAAGATGGCTGTAAGGAAAGTTAGACCTACTGACAGAAGACCTACATTTGTACTGGGCAAGGTTCTGCTTCTTCTGTAGAAAATATCTGTGAATGTCTCTTTTTACCCTGTTCCAACACTGCCCCTAAACTCTCAGCAGTCTACAAGCAGTCAGATGCCATGCAGCTCTTATTTTTGTTTCTTAAGAATTTCTCTTTTCCTTTCCTGGATATTAGCAGCCTTTAGGGCTCCCCTCCCTGGCCTCACAACTTTGCAGGCTCAGGAATAAAAATAAAACAAGGCAGGCATTAATCAGTCAGTGTCAAATGCTTGGAGAAGATGAATGATACAGCAGAGTCTTGGCATTTCCGTTCTGTTGCGTTGCCTGCATTACTAATGCTCCTTTCGGCACCGGGTCACTTCAGTGTCCTGCCTATTTGCCTGCAAAAATATTATCTTTGCAGCTGGGGAGAAAGAGGAAGGTTCCACCTTCCCTCCCCCTCTGCATGGGGCATCAGGGTATCACCAAAAAACAAACTTTGTTTCCAAGCTTTTCTGAGGGCTGTGGCCATACACAGTCTCTTCCCTGAAGAAACCTTTGCCTCCAGCATTATGGTTCTTCACTTCAGCCCCAAAGTGCCAGGGGTGAGGCTGGATAAAACTCAGTAAAACAAAATTGTCTGGGTACCTCATCCCATGCAAATGACCAGTATCTAAATGAGCAGCTCAGCAGTTGGGCTGCAGGAGATTTGGCTCCTAAAGCAGCTGAGTCCTGTGGCTAACGCTGCATTTTGTGGGGCACGTCCGCTCCGGAGATTTACATACATGGAGGGGTGGTGGTATCAAAGGGAACCAGAGGACAGAACAGGGCTGACTGAACCCGGGGGTCAAGAAAACACTCTGGGTGAGTTGTCCTGCTTATACCTGAATTGCTTTGCAAAATCAGGCTGGAAACATCCCTGCTTTGCAGAGAGGGAAGGGAAGGTAGATGTGGTTGGTACACAACTTTACTAATAAAGTTGCTGGGCTCAGTGCCCACAGAAAGCCCAGCCTGCCCCAAGCTCTGCAACACCTGCACTGGTCTCTCAGCAGGTCACCAACGCCTCGGACAGCTGGGCTGTGAGGGATGTCCCAGCCTCGCAGCACCGCCTGACCCTCACCAGGCTGGACCCTGGGAGCCTCTATGAGGTGGAGATGGCTGCTCACAACTGTGCTGGCGAGGGACAGACGGCCATGGTGACCTTCCGCACCGGTAAAGGGCAGACCTTTCCCTGGGTTCCCCTTTGCTCTGGGTCAGGAGAGGGCCCCTCTGAAACATCCTGTCCCAGCCCTGAGGCACAAGGCAACAGCCTTAGGACAATGAGAGTGTTTCTGCTCTGGAAACCCATCTGCCCTCAGTTTAGAGCAACTGTCAGAAGGGAAAGTGGAGGGTAGGATGGGGAAAATTCCAACCCATCCTCTGTGTGGATTGGAGTAAGTCCCTTCTTCCCTTGGTGTCTCAGTTGAACACCTGCAGAACAGTAGAAAATGGGTCTAGCATAAATGTCAAGAGGTTGTTTAATCCATCCCCTGCCTGGAGACAGAAATCTAGGAACATTTCAAGAAAACCAATTAAAAGTTGTAGAAAATTAAATATGAGGGGGATCTATTAACAAATCTGTCCCTTTAGCTTTAGTTCCTGCCAGCAGGCTGAGTGCTTTGAGCCCCTAGGGCTGTTAGAGTCCAGGAGGTACTTACCTCTGCATCCTGTCTGGGAATACTTGCTTTCCTCATCACAGCAAAAGTTAATTCTGAGCACATCTCTCTGTTACTGATGCCACCTCTCCCTTCTGCACAGGCCGGCGCCCAAAACCAGAGATTGTTGCCAGCAAAGAGCAGCAGATCCAGAGGGATGACCCAGGCACGAGCACTCAGAGCAGTAACCAGGCCGACAACAGCCGTCTGTCCCGTAAGGCCCTCCCTGAACTGGCAACGGGGAGGGTGAGGGGTGCTGGGTCTCTTGTGGGTGGCAGTGGCCGGGCCATGCTGGGATTGAAGTCTTTGCTGGGTAAATCAAGACTGCAGTGCTGGATGGGTGGTTTCTAGCTTCTGATAAGGAGAAGTCCTTCTTGGACACGCCTGCTACTGCTTTTGGCGGACAGTCAGTCCTGGAGAGCAGGCACCCACATACCTCTGAGCTACAGGGTCCTCCAGACAGGGTGAGAAGAATATATTTCACGTCCTGATGTCCCTTCTGGGTCCGTTGCAGCTCCAGAGGCACCAGACCGTCCAACCATCTCCATGGCATCAGAGACATCTGTGTACGTGACCTGGATCCCCCGTGGGAATGGCGGGTTCCCCATCCAGTCTTTCCGCGTGGAGTATAAGAAATTGAAAAAGTTGGGAGACTGGGTCCTGGCCACCAGTGACATTCCTCCCTCTCGCCTCTCTGTGGAAATCCCAGGCTTGGAGAAAGGTAGGCAGGTGCTCTCCTCCCTGCTTCCTGGAGGTCTGTAGGAAAGCTGCAGGGTCCCTGTAGGATGGTTAACCATCTGTCACATCCTGCTCAGCCCTGGCATGCGTGAGCAAAACAAAGCTTCCCTGACGGCTGCCTTAGGTGCGTGGGGAAAAAGCTGCAGATGCTTCTCCAATTTCTCCAGCTGCAGAGACCAGCATAGGTTTGACCTCCCTCAGGGAGGCTTAGGCATGCTTCTCTGTATTACACGATACAGTTACTAAAGGCATTTGGTTTTGCCTTTTACAAGACAGGACAGAACTTTCCTTAGCCACAGGCAAGACAGATGGGCACACAAATCCCATTGCACTTCACATGAGAAAAGATTTTATCTCTGAACTGGACAGCTTAAAAGCGGAACATAACTACCCCAAACTAAAGACGAGTAAAATGAAGTTTGGGTAAAAATTACGTAGGCTTTGAGCTTTGAACTGATGTTTATGTACTTAATTCCCATGGAGTAGAGGAAGAATGCCTTTCCATACTTGCTTTCAGGTCAGGATATCCTTTCAGGCATTTCTTAACCCCCTGCACACCTTCCAAAACTTCTGTCTGACCTTTGGACCATCCAGACAGGAATTAGGGAAGGTAAATAAAAGCAGGCTCCATCTAGGACATGGCTGAAATTTAGCCATTCAGTGTTTGTACTTCCACAACAAACTTGCTGTAGGCTCTCTGCCTTCTGGAAATGTAGCCCCTCTTCACAGTCAGGCCCATGGTGACAGTAGAATTCTTGGAAAACTCCAATCCCTGGAGCTGTTTTATTTCCCATTTTCCCCATAGGCACATCCTATAAATTCCGTGTCCGGGCGCTGAACATCCTGGGAGAGAGCGAGCCCAGCGCGGCGTCTCGGCCGTACGTGGTGTCTGGGTACAGCAACCGCGTCTACGAGCGCCCCGTGGCCGGGCCCTACATCACCTTCACGGACGCCATCAACGAGACCACCATCATGCTCAAGTGGATGGTAAGGGCTGTGGGGGTGGAGAGCGCTGCAGGGGCAAGAACCAGGTGTGAGGCTGCTCCTTGCCCAGCTTACACCCAATCCAGGTTACCACAGTGGAGCCTGTCACCAGCACAAATGGATCTGGGATCCAATAGCTGCCTCCACCAAAGGAGGACTGCGCTTGGGACACATACAAAGGCAGGAAGTCAGAGAGCGTAGGAAACCCCTTCCATCTGAATGCAACAGTGTATATAGGAAGATTTCAGTGGATAACTGTGGGGTCTCGGCCATTTTGTTCAATAAGCACAGTTGAACAATGCATGAAGTGGCTGCTTGCTCCATTAGCACCTCCCTGTCTCCTAGTATTTTCCAGCAGATATGTCCTTCGCTCTCATTTGCTGGGTAACAATCCTAAATGCTGATAAGCATTTACAACAGTCCACTCCAGAGGATTTTTAGGAGTGGGTAGGATCTTTTGGATCACAAGCCCAAATCCAAGTGTTGTCACCAGCTTAGAGCTTATTCGGAGATATGCTCTCCTCTCCTAGCTGCTTCTAGCTAGAAATTGCCACAAGGCAGGATGGGCACAGCTGTTTTCATTTAAATTCAAACAGTAGCTGATAAAATACTGGGTGAAAGACAAGAAGAACACAGGGAGCTGGGACAGTACTGCCCTGGGTATGGGGGAGGAAGAGAGCTGACTTCAGAAACACAAAGCTCCTGCAGTGACCAGTTCATGGCAAGACCCAGTTTGTCTGGAAGCCATGAGCCTACCAGAGTCAAGATGATGGTGTGCTTGCTCGTGCCCAGCTGAGTCGCTGTTGTTCAGGAACTTTTTTCTCTTGAATCATTGTGGCTGCTGAGAGGGAGCAGAGCACTGGATGCCTGGAGTGACAGGCCCAGATTCATAGCTTGTCTGTTACCTGAGAGAAGCAAAGCTTGAGAGTAGAAAGTAGCACTGAGCTTTTGTAGGGAAGCCCTCACTGTGCAAACCAACAACGAGGCAACATGAGGAAGATCCTCTGCTAAGTTATCTTCCTGTCCCATCCCATTTATCCCAGCTGCTCCTCACCTAGTACAATACGAGCATGGACATCTCTGCTAATTTCTGCTCTCCCTCCCATTCTCTGCAGTACATCCCAGCCAGCAACAACAACACTCCCATCCATGGATTTTACATCTACTACCGCCCCACTGACAGTGACAATGACAGTGACTACAAGAAGGACGTGGTGGAAGGTAGGTGAAGTAGAGAGACTGGTCCCTACTGGAAGACAGCACAGCCAAAAGGAGCCCTGTGCACAAAAGGCAGCGGCTGTCCAGGCTACTTTACGGGCACTGCTGCAGAGCTGGGCCAGCTGCCTGTTCCCTGAGGAAGTTAAGAGCTCCATGTGTTTGTTCCCTCCTCAGGAGATCGGTATTGGCACTCCATCAGCCACCTGCAGCCAGAGACCTCGTATGACATTAAGATGCAGTGCTTCAATGAGGGAGGCGAAAGCGAGTTCAGCAACGTGATGATCTGTGAAACCAAAGGTAAGTGGCTTCCCAGGGCAGCTCTGGGAGCACAGCTGCTGCCTTCCCTGCCTGCAGCTGTCAGAGCACAGCAGGGCAGGAACCATCCCTGCCTGACAGTGCATTACCCAAGCTCCAGTGAAGTGGTGGAGGCAGCACTAGAGAGAAGAGACAAAGGGCTGTCCATGCTGTTATCAGTGTGACCGGTCTGTGCTCACCCGTTGTGCAGAGTCCATCGCTGTCCCTCAGAGCAGCAGTTACCTTTTGTTTTCCTAACTACCACACAGGTGGTGACTGGAAACAGAAGGGCTAACTTTCCCTTGCTGTGGTGAACTCCATGTTGCATTAGAAGCATGTCCCATGTTGTCTTCAAAGCAGCTGCACTGTCATGACAGGAACAGCATTTAGTCCAAGTGTGTGCTTTGGAGAAGCTATTTTTGATTTGCTTTTGCTTGAGCAGTCCACGAGCAGATCTGGCAGAGCTGTGAGCCAAGCACAGAGGCCTTGTCTGTACTGCCATATGCATCAGCTTAGGAATCCTGTCATCCAGGAGTGCTTCTTTAAAGCCACTATAGAAGTCTGGCCACTCCACAGCAGCATAAACATCCCTGGACTGCTGTGCCATCTGCCATGTCTCTTGTCTAACATTCTCCCTCTCTTCCTTCCACAGCTCGGAAGTCTCTTGGTCTGCCGGGTCGTCTTCCACCCTCCACAGTGCCCCCTCAGCAGCGTCCCCCACTCAGTGGTGGGCACAGTGGCCTGGGGACAGGAGCCATGGTGGCCCGTTCCAGCGACTTGCCATACCTGATTGTAGGCGTTGTGCTGGGATCCATCGTACTCCTCATCGTGGCTTTCATCCCCTTTTGCCTTTGGAGAGCTTGGTCCAAGCAGAGTAAGGGTTGTTTCTTGGGGGCTGATTTACAGGATATGGGTTTGCCTGTGGATTAAATCTGACCCTGAGTGTAGTTGCATCGAACACCCAAAATGTGAGGGAAGTGGGTAAGGGGTGGGCAGAGGGCAAGTCTCAGATGTCCTGTGGAACCCCATAAAGACAAAGGCCACTGTTTGTCCCTTGTCCTGCTTGCCTTGTTGCAAAGGAACCTCTGGGACTAGGGGCAAAGGGCCCCTTTCCACCATTTATCTCCAGGAGTGCTTTGGGTGCCAAAATAGCTGCCTGATAGAACAGCCTAACCCTGTACATGCTGAGCTTCAACAGGCTTGTCTTTACCTCTCATTTTTGCCTCAGACTTTCTCTTCCTTCCCTCTGCAGAGCAAACCATTGACATGAGCTTCCCAGGAGCTGGGCTGCTGGTGTCATCCTGCCAGTACACCATGGTGCCTCTGAGAGGCATCTCTGCTCCTCGTGCCAATGGACATCCCTTTGTTAATGGGCAGCCCTATGCCAGCAGGGCACATCTGAATGGCATCTGCACCTCTGCAGGAGTGGGGTATGCAAGCACCAAGCCCCGAGATTACAGCCCCGATGAAATGCCACAGGTGAGTCCACAACTGGATTCAAGAGCAGGTTTGTCACGAGCTGGAGGCCACACTTGCTGTGAGAGGGCTTCTCCAGGCGTGGTTGGCACACTTTGCAGCATGTAGAAGTGGCAAGGCTGGCTTCCCAAAAGAGATTTCCCCTCTGTAGTGAAGTCTGAGACATGGAGGGAACAGGAAGGTCTCCAAAACACTGGTGAAGGGGTGGTTTCTTGGGCCAGTGCCTCTTAAGTATGGAGAAGGCAGTGAGAAAAGGTGGCTCTTAGGGGAGCGGTTCCTGTGTCCCCTGAGCAAAGCTCACAGGGACTGACAGTCCTGAGGACTCTGTCTGTAAAAGGGTAACAGGCAGTGCCAGAACTGAGGCTATAAACTGCTCATTCCCCACTCATTCAGCAGTAAGTGTAAAGTGAGTTTTTCAGTGCTCAGTTTCACTGCTCTCAGTAGCAAAAGAAAGTTTCAGCTTTTTCTGCCTTCTGCTGTAAGAGCTTCAGCAGTCTGCCCCAGGGCTCTGACTCACAGATCAGCACCTGCCTCTTAATGCTGCTGTGTGCCATTGCTCTGCTAAGAATCCTTCTCTCTCCTTCCAGTCACACGAGGAGACCAACGCCTTGCTGCAGGCAAGAGTGCTGCAGAATGGGAGTGCCCAGCAAGACTACCAGCCCTCCAGGTTAGTCCTGGCATGTGGAGAGGGAGGATGGAACAATCCACTGGGACCCACAAGACTACATGCTCACAAAAGCCTGCCCTCAATACATTCCTGTCTGTCACAACTCTTAAGAAACAAATCCATTCTCCAGCACCAGGGCACCTTGGTCTAAATTCTCTTTGCACAACTCATTCCTCTTAGGATTTCAGGAAGGAATAATTTAATTGTAGAGGTGGCCAAGACCTACTCCCCTCTGTCCCCTTTTCCTCCTCCTGTTTCTAAGTGGGAGACTGAAAAGCAGGATGAGAGAAGCAAACATCTGTGATTGATGCTGATAAACAGCTGCCCCCGAATCTGCCCAGTGTCCAGTTGTGAGTGCTTTGTGTCTCACTCTTCAGACATCTCCATTACCATGCTCCCTGTGAGGCACTATTCCTCCTGGCTCCTGTGGCACTCACGAGCTGTTGGATCATGGATACCAGGTCCCACATACCTCATTCCCATCCCACAAGTACATCCCAGTTTCTGCTCTTCCCCTCATTTAGGAATGTTCTGTGTCACAGCATTGATGAGCTGGCTGAGACATGACATGAGTTCTATCTTTCAAGGAGGAAAGATCTGTAAACAACAGTAAACCTCTTTGCCTACTTCCCCAGATTGCCCAGCTCCAGAACAGAAGACAGCTCTTTCCTCTACAGTCTCCCAGATGACTCCACTCACCAGCTTCTTCAGCCACAAGATGACTGTCCTCACCTTCAAGAGCACTTTGTTGGCCTCCATCATCCAGTGATGGGAAGCAAAGTGGGAGGCCCTAGCCTGGATGCTCGACGGGATACTCTCTTCCACCAAGGTCAGTGGTTTGGAAAACTCCATGCCTCCTTCCTCTCATCATTTTAGGCTGCTCTTGAAGGGAAATCTCACTTGTTTTGTGTGATCATGGCATTGAATTCCCACACAGACTTTCAGAATGCAGATCTTCCTCTTTGATCAGAGTACCCCTCCTCATAAAGTGAACTGTTGACTTGAAACCTCCCACAGCATCACTCATTCCAGTATGCATTGTAATAATTTCTTGTTCCTTTCCCCCTCAGGAAGCCCCTGCTGCTTAGGCCTAGTGCCAGTCGAAGAGGTAGAAAGACTAGATTGCTGCCAGTCCAGAGGAGATCTCCATGCCCAGAATCCAGTGATCACATCTTTGGGTCAGGACCTACCAAGACATCTTAACAGCAGCCCTCCACCACTGAGACCCTTAGAGACTCATCTTCCCACCAGCTAGGGACCCAGCTGCCTTTTGCAAAAGACTTATTCTAAAGAGAAAAAGAGAAAGGGTATTTATTTTTGTATAACACCCCTATTTATATATTTATGCACTTGTATATAGATGTATATGTGCCTTTTATAATGCTATGGAGACAGAAGGCATCCTCAGCAAGGTCACAGGAGGACCCAGGAAACAAGGTAGCAGCTCTTGGTGGCTCCATCAGAGCACATGATGGAAACAGATGGACAAGGGACACTGCAGGACATGCGTCCAAACAGAGCTGCCAGCACCCTCCTGCAGTGAGGGTTTCACAACAGATAATGCTGTCCAAAAGGTCTTTTCCTCTCCCCCCAGGAAGGTTTGTTCCAGGAACATACTCCTGTGAATGGACTGGAGTTATGCACTCTGCCTAATCAACTTAAACAACCTTTCACATACACGCCATCTGCAGCTGCCTATCTGTAAAGACAAATCCACGCTTTAACATCTAAAATAAAGGCTTTAGTCTTTGCTGTGCCTGGCTCTATGCTGATTCCTCACACAGAATGAGCTTTCTCTTTTTCACTTGCAGACATACAGCAAGTAGGGCACCTGGGGAAAGGTGACATTTTCCTGCAGTTAGAGTTTTCCAAATAGCCACTGGTGATGCTTAGTCTGGGGTCTTCTTGTTCCCTGTCTCCAGCTGAGTCTCTGGGTGTCTGGTTACCCACTGGCACTGTATGTCCTTGCCTTTTGTTAGGCAAGGGATTGGTGCCAGTTAACAGCCCCTCGCCTGGGGCTCCAGCCATTTCCCACCTCCCAGGGCACAACCTGCAAGCTGCACAAGCACCATTCACATGCTTGTGCTGGGACCAGCAGGAAGTTCTTGTGCCTGGCTGGGATATGGCTGGAGCTCTGCTGAGCATACACCAGACAGAGACACAAAGACCTGTGGCCAAGAGGTGGGAAGTGGGGAGGAACAGCAAGAGCAGCTGGACGTTGTTTAATTTATTCAATTAAAAATTAGCACCTCAGGAGCCTTGCATGGGAAGAACACAACCCCTCCACGCTGGGGATGAAGGAAGGTTTCACAGTCAGACAAGGTAAGTGCTGTAAATGATCACATGCTGCCACCACACCAAATGAGAGAGGCAAAAAAGAGCAACACCTGAAAACACACAGAGCTTGGCCCTCTCACTGATCAGGCAGGTACAAGCCAGTGGAATTACAGGCTGACTTTGCACTGTTACACCCTCCTTCTGCCAGGTAAATGCCACATCCTGCCCTGAGGAGAAAGGCCCCTTTGCTTCCTCCTGGCCAGTAGCACGTCCCTGGACTCTAACCAGCTCAGTTAGCAGAGCAGAGCCACTGCTGCTCAGCAGTAAAAAATGCTCACTTGAGGCAGACTTCTTTTACCATTTTTGAGAACAAGGTACCAAAGCAATATTTGTCCCTGGGAAACTTCAAACCAGCTTTCCACAGCCACTTGTTTGAAGAGTAGACATAGACATAATGCACACAGAGGGCACCTTGTCCAGTGCAACCCTCTGCAATGGACTCGTAATAGTATTTAGTAGTTTTATTTGCTATTTTTTATTCCAAATATGTTGTTACAGTCATATTTTGATAGAAAAAACAAATAGAACCCTTTACAACTAATCCCCTGGATAGCCAAAACAATTAATTTTGTACTTCCAGGCATGACTGCTGCCACAGTTAATTTTAAGGGTGACTTGGATTGTTAGTTACTATTTCTGAACACGGAGCTGGGGTCTCAGAGTCCTGTGGTAAAGCTTGTAGAAAGAGGCACCCACCTTTTCTGCTAAGGAAAGCGAGTTCTTTTACCTCCCATCTGTTCTGCCCCGGCTGATTTCCTCTCTCCGAAAAGCCACCTCACAAGTCACATGCATGAGCCGTGACTCCAGCCTGGCTGTCTCTTTGATCTCAGCACTTCGGGTGCCCTCAAATTCTCCACCCTGTAGAGGAAAAAAATGGAGAGGAAAAAAAATGGCTCCTATAAAGCATGGAGAATGAAAAGTGGAAATTTATTTCAAGCAGGGAAAGTGAAGCTTTCCAAGAACCAGGACATATCCATGACTTCTCCAGAGCTTAGTCAGAACTATGTGAGAGAGTGAAGGTTCACTAACTTAGACTTACTCCCTGGTATACAGCAATAAATCCACTTCTCATTGTAATGCTGTTACATGACTATAATATGACTGTTTCCATGTAACAAAGGAATATTCTTTTAATTACTTCAAGGCATATTTTAATTAGAAATGAGTTTGTTTCCGTCTTAGAAAGCAGCTAAGTAAGAAATTGCAGAGATGCCAAGGTATGGAGCAGCCATTCAGCCTGTCCCACTCCTAGCCCAAACTGCTGACTGCAGAGCAGGATGTGAGACCAGGGCCAGATGATCCCTTACCCATTTCTGAACAGTCCCAAACCTGCAAGCACTGCAGTGGCTACAAATCTCACCTGACCAGTTGTCAGTGATTCCAGCTCAGTTTCCAGCTGATGCTTTTCATGGCAAAATGTGTTCAGCTGGTGCAGCTTCCTGGTGTTTTCCCTTGTCAGCTCAGTTAGCTGATGCTGTAGGACTACAATTCTTTCCTAGAAAGATGAAAAAGTTCATCTGGGATGAGAGAGGACAAAAGGTGTGGAGTGAGGAATAAGTGCTAGGCACAATGTAAATGTCACAGGTAAACAACAGACTGATCCTGCCACACCACCTAATCCCACACTACCTTTAGTGCAGTGTCATCTTTTTGTTTTTAATATATATAAATTTCAAATGCCTAAGTAAGTAAGTAAGTAAAGCAGTTAGGCAGAAGTGCGAGAAAAAGAAAGCCATTAGGTACATAGTACTTCTGTACCCTCCTGTGCTCTTCTGTAAGGGCAGCATAAGGGTGTTACCTGCTTGCACCACAGCAGCTGAGCCTTAGGCCCCACCAAATGGAGACATGAACTTTTCAGACTGCACAGATTGGCACCCCAGGCATGAGCCACAGCCTGCCCTCTACTCAAACAGTTTGTCACCAAAGGCACTGAGAAAGGGCAGGAGGTGCTGAATGCCACCTGACAACCAGAGAAAAGCACTCTGCAAGAGCTTCACGTAGGGAATGAAGTAGGGCAATGTGTTTGAGGAGAGCAAAACAGAGAGATCAACTACCTCTGTGAAAAATAGGATGTGCACCAGCAACTGGAGCAGGAGTAGGAATGATGATGGGAAATTGGAGTTGAACACTATGGCCTATTAAGGACAAGTGAAAAAAAATCAAACATGAGCATGTTCACAGAAGATTTTAGTGTAACTTTTCAGCCCCCAGGGAAACGAAGCCTTAACAGATCATCACAACACATGTCTTCCTCCTCTTCCTGCTGCTTACCTCCCATTCTTTGAGCTCCACGAAATGCTCATACTCTTTCTCCATTATTCTCACTTTCATCTGCTCCATGGGTATATTAACAGAGTGGGCTTGAACTGCTTCAAAATCAACCAGCCGACCAAACTTCTCCAGCATCAGATGATTGCACCTCTCCTCCAGTCCTAACAGAGGGACATTGGCACAAATGGCAGCACTGTCATTCATTGGTTTATAAGAATTTCTGCCTTACCCCAGCTTTTTGTCTGAGCTCTTCTATATTTGCTCTGTAATAAATAATTCACACAAAACCACACAGAGCTCACAGCTGAGTCATGCCATTTGTCCTTGCTCATGATCATGCCTGTGTGGTCACTAAGCCACACTCTAAGCCAGTCCTAGTAAGCCACTCTCACACCACAGGCTGTATAGGGCCTCTGCAGGTCTGGTGGTGCTAGACATAGCTTTGGGTTTGGCTCTTGGGAAAGTGTTTTGAATAGGGCTTCCTTCTTTCTTCAGATGTCACTAAGGGGAGGAAATTGCCAGAAAAAGCTTATGTATCTTTGGGGAAACTACTTTTTTTCCTAGGAGTTCTGTTTACAAGCAGAAGTAGCAAACATGTCCAGACTTCCAGTGTCTCAGTCAGCTCTACTTATACTAAGTTCCCAAATTATTTTGCACAGCCTGATGACTCTGCAATGCTGGAGAACTGCTACTCCATCAAAACTGTCCTGTTCTATTGATCTGTTCTATTTTCTGCAGTATTTTCTCTGTGACATCTGTGCAAGTATAGAGACAGATGTGGTGAGTTACCCATAGCCAGTGAGAAGGAGAGAAGGAACATTAGCAAGTCTGTGTTGTTCAGAGTCTCTGTTACTCACGTTGAATCTCCATCTCCATCTCCTTCGTGTCCTGGAGAAGCTGCTTATGTTGCTCCTTGGCCTTCTTATGGATCTCTCTTTGCATTATCTTTTCATTACGTAGGTCCACAATTCTCTTCTGCAGGTACTGCAAGGACTGGTTGGTAAATACTAAAGTGTGGGAGAAGTCACAGGGCATCTCCCCATCAACCAAGCACTGCACCTGCAAAAGCAGCCAGAAATAAGCAAGGCTGGCTTTACTTATTAAGGGTGATGGAAATGTCTCTTTCTATAAAATGTGTGAGCAAAAGAGAACTAGTGAGGTAAGACGAAGCATGGGCATGACTCTTCTTATAGGCCAGGGAGTTGTGTGAATGAATGCATTGTATCCAATCTGGCATTATTGAATTGGGCAGAGTTCCCATTAGTTTCAATAGTTTTCCAGGCTTTTTTGATTTGTTTTTCTAGGGGGGTGTTTTGGGTTTTTTTCCCCGGGAGAATATCAGTAGGTACAGACCTGAAGGAGAATGCCATGCCAAACCTATACAGCACTTGAAGACTATGCACATTTCAGCAATGGGCCAGCCTGCCTGTCCTTACCTCATTTCTGTCAGTACAGGAGAAGGAAAAAATAAGGGAATTCTAGAGGAAATAGCAGCATGAAGTTCAGCAACAGCACTTCCCTCCCAGGAGACCATAGTGAATCAGGAACTAAGGGCCCCAAAGAACAGTAACACCATTGTTTAGATGTACACAGGCCACTCTGCACATGCAGATGCACAACATCTTGAATTACCTGATGGAGTCTCAAAGGCACAACTACATACAGCTCGTTCAGTCTGTGCAGCTTTTCCCACTGAAATGCCTCCAGCTCCCTGTTTGCTGTGTCCAGACTGGTTTCTACTTCTTTTCCCTGCAGAAAGATAAATTGTGGACAAACAAAATCCTGTGATACTTAGAATACATAAAGCAACAAGGTTCTATTAGAGCTCCTGATCCAAAGGGAAAGAAGTATATAAAAACATCCTTTTTTTAAACTACATATGATAGCTGAGTTTTATAGGCACACCCAAGGATCATCTACACATATTCAAGCAAGATTCTAACCTGAATACCTCTGCAGACATGTACACTCATTAATGTCTCCTTAGAGAATCCCTGTATGTATCAAGAGACAGCTGCTTTGTTTAGCATCTAAAACACTTGTAGATCTACAGAGCCTGCAAGATAATTTTTATTGTGTTTTGCCTGGAAATCCTTATTGATTCTGCATGAGAAAGAAACAATTCAGACTTAAATGTCATGCCCCAGGGTGAATATGTGGCAGCTGGCACTTAGGAAAGCCTTTAAAAACTAAAAAATGTTGTACATTAAGCACACTTGATGGAACGTTTGGAGACAAAAAAAGCACAAGACTTGCATAATGTTATTTTGGTAGCATTCTCTCTCTTCCAGATAATCCTTCAAAATAAGATATTTTTTAATTAATACAAATCAAGTTTCTTAATGAATGCAGGAGTTCAAAAAAGTAAAATGGAAAATTTGTACCAAAATAGTTTACTCAGTGATTACCTGTGACTAAGAGCAGCAGAAAATAACTAAAAGCAAAAGAAATAGATGGAAGAATATAAATTTTATGCATTTATTTTAACCCAGATTTGTGTTAGGGTAAGTATTCTTCAATCTCTGTTCCCATACACACACACAGAGGATAGGCCAGACCACACCATGTGTTTCATCTGAACCAGAGAATCCAGTTCCTGCTGCTGCAGGAGCCTAGACAGCTGGGAAGGAACTGACCTAAAGCCTGGATCCAGCCCCATGAAAGCTAAGGTTGGACCAACTTGATTTACCCTTTTCAGGAAAACAGGTGACCCATGTCGAGCTGCCTCCTGCCTCTGTGCTACCACAGATACCTCTTCCCAAACGGAGGCCTCTCAGAGGGTTAGGATTTTGTTTTTAAATATTAGACTAGCACTAATCACTAGCATTACATTTAACATGCTGATGCTTTCTGAGAAAACACTACAATACCTTTATGGCCAAGGCACTATATTCCTTTTTGAGGTCAGCAGCAACTTTCTTCTCCTCTTCTAAAGCTTTTTCAATGCCTATCCGCTGCTGCCGGAGCTGGATGGTGTTCAGGAAGAGATCCTCACTGCAGCCTGAGAGGGAAAGGGTCAAAGAAGAGCTTACTTTCACTGTGACTGCTCTGGAGTTACTGGGTAGAGCTGGTACCTTTTCCTGCTGTGCACATTCCCAGCATTCCCCACAATAAGACCATGGTTTGATTCCCTAGAGCTTCCTTAAACATAAACCCATGGGCCATGTGCCTCTGTGACCTGGTGAATGTCTTGGATGGATCTTTTTCTTCTTTACATTCAGTCAAGACAGTTTGTTTCCAGAAGTCAGATTAAATGCATCAAAGCCAGCATTAAAGGCAAGTGCTCAAAAATTAGCTTTTGTAAGCAATGCAGTCCCCGTAATTAATACGTGTTGCAGTAAAATCTTCAATTATGTGAGCACATAGTTGTTTCTCCACAGCACCCTTCACTATAAATTATGAACTTGCTGTAGGGATCATTTATAGCTCTATTTGTAAACAAAGCTGCATTTCATAGAACCTGTGTAAGGAAGATCTGTGAATTTCTATCTAATACTGTGATTTCAGTTATGCTAAACAAATGCATAATTATGCCCAAATCAGCAGGCATAATAAAAAAGAGAGCCCAGAAAGGCAAAAAAAAATTCCACAAGAAGAGACAAATATGAAGACGCTAATGCAACATGTAATTACCCTATTAAATTAGCAATTTGGACTTTTTAAATGAGAAGTAAAAATCTTTATTTCTTCCCAACATTCCATTGAAAAATGAGATGAACAAGAAGTTAATAAAAAATTCAATTTGTGGAAATGATTTTAAGATCCAATTAAAAAAAAAGGGAAGGCAAATTGTTGGTAATTTCAAACCTGAAAACGAAGCAGTGCTGTTACATGGTCATTGACACATAATTCAAAGATTTTTTTTTAAAAAAGCAACATCCTAAATTAGCTAAGCTCGTATAAAAGAAAAGGAGGGACAGAGGTTGCCTGCTTTTTTTGAATGCACAAATGAAGAGGATTTTGCAAAGTAAAGCTCCTAACATTTCCGAGCAGCCCAGGAACAGGCAATTGCTGCATAAATCCACGAGGTGGTAACAAAGAGCTTCAATTAACAGCATGAGGATCCTCTCAGAACGTCCCTGGACAGGGAGGGATCCAGCCAGGCCAGGCAGCTGGTTTCCAGAGAGCAGCTACAGCCTTGCCACTGCACCACTCCAGAGAGAAGCCTTTTCTCTCCAGATAACAGCTGTGAAATGGTGAATGCTTCTTTACACAAAATAATTAATTCTTAGTGCTTAGCTAAGTTTTGTTTTTTGAAACCTTTTTAATTAGGGTAGCCTACACTACCAGCAGTTTTATTGTCTTGACCAAAGTTTCCAGGGGAAAAATGCTGCACACAGGAGGGGTACACACATTCCAGCCCTTCATGACTTTACCATGCAGTGAATAATTTAAAAATCTGTGTTTTCTTTTCAAACACATGATGTTGCCCCCAAAGCTAAACAACTAGTTAACACAATGAAATAACAGCTTAGGTACCTTCTGGGCAAACGGAGTCACCAAAGACTATATTTTCAGATCCACCATTTTCTTCATCAGTTTTTAAGTCAGGCTTTTCAACATCCTCCTCTGCATTCTCATTTTCTTCACCTGAAGAAACAGACATGGGCTTGCAAAACACTCCAGACCCACCAGCTATGCATTATGCCAATGTGCTGGTGAACACAAGCCCAGTAACCCATGAAAGATCATTCTGTTGATATGTGAATCCAGGCACTTTGTGCCTATTGCATTGATCTGAAGCGATGTTTTCACAGAAAGGAAAAAGGAAAAAAGAGGAGGGAAGAAAAAAGGAGAGAGAGGGGAGCATGATCACCTAGTAGTAGAACAGGAACAGGTGCAGCCCGTGTTTTTGGGACTTAACAGATTTCCTCTCTTTATATGTGTTAGGAACTTAAATAGTGTGGGTTTACCATTCTACTACAGAGATTAATCAACAAGCAGAATATGGAAACACAAATCTGTCATAAAACATCACCATTGTCTGCACTTTTTGCTAATAATGTCCCACTTGAAATCAAGTCAGAGAGAGCACAAGTATTTTAGCTCAGTAAGACTGCCTAGCTTTAACAGCTTAAAACTGAGTCACTAAGACAAATTAAATCCTTTTGTAATATGTTCAGTCCTGTGACTAATAGATGATCACAGATTAAGTTTATGATCCCTCATTAGTCAAGGGACAGATTAGAGCAGAATGTCACGAATGTGACAGACTAATCACTCATCCATAGCTCCCATTGGTACAGCATAGGAAGCACCTATTTAAAGCTGTGCCTCTTCCTCTCACCAATTATCAGTCCTTGGTATTGACTTACAGGACGTAAATTGCAGGAGCTGTTATCAGACCAACTGCAGTCATGTTAGAAACTGGATTACATCATTGTTATCATTCAAGATGACAGCCACAGAACACACTGTCAGTCTATAAACAAATCTGGGTAGGTCTGACCTATGGGTTTTTGGAGTGTTGTGTGTACTCAGGGTTCCAGCTAGACGGACAGATGTGCACATGACCACACGGAAATACATGTAACAAATCCATAAAGGAAAAAGAACAAAATCTCCAACCTGCTTCTCCTTCTACTTCTTCTTTTTCCACACACTCAACTTCCTTCTTTAAAACATCAGTCAGAAAATCAGCAAATTCGTTGTTTTCTCCAAGGGATGCTTCAAAGCTGGCATAAAGAGCTTTCTCACGTTCCTGAAGCATTACAATCTCACACTTTCTATCCTCCATTTGTGCAAGGTAGCTCTTCAATTTTGACTAAACAAACAAAAAACTACTTCAGTTAAAAGGTACAACCTATGTGTATGTATATAGGATGCATCTGTGAAGATCTGGAAATGCAGAACTTGTCTTTCTCTCTTGATTAAACACATGGTTCAATCAAGCATCACCTAGGAGTATGTTCTAAAAGTACGTGATTAGTCACTTATGCCACATCATGAAGGATCTATTAAAATACAAATGTTAAGATTATTAAAAAATTAAGTGTTGGAAGTGACCATCCTATTAGGCTGATCATCAAGAGCTTCTTGTTTTCCAAAATTTAGCACTAGTCACTGGATCAGTGCTAAAACAAAGCCAAGGGATGCCACCATTTACTTTATGGTTTACTTTTGTTTCAAGCCAAGCATTAATGGTACTGGTAAATTTAACGTGGCCTACTTACTTGTATGTCCTCCTGTTCATTGATGAGAACACAAATTTGCTCCTCAAGAAGGTCCTCGTGTACCTCAAGTTTCTTCAGGATAAGCAGCTCTTCACAGCACGTGATGCAGCGCAGATCAGCACTTTTCATCTGCACATCCATCTTCAGTTTCTTGTGCCGCAAAAGGCGAAGCTCAGCATCGAAGTTGATCACCAGTGTGTTGATCTGGAGCAAAGGAGTGTCAAATCAGGAACAGAAAAAGTATTACCAGTGCAGTTAAACATGCAAAGCTAGAGAAGAGAGCAGAAGGGGAAAATTCTTTCTGCCAAATCAACAACTCAGATGTGCTATTTCCTAGAGAGTATTGATGCACTTAGAAAGACAAAGTTAATCCCAAATGTGTCTTTGTTCTCAGCATAATAGTAAAAGAGTCACCAGGGCTTCACAGGAATCTTTCGCTGCATCCCCTAAGTCCCTGAAGTATTTTAGTCTTCAGAGAATGTTTTAGAGTAGTCTGTAGTTTACAGTAGTTTATGTAACAATCCCAGATGCATCAATAAATAACTCTTCTGCCTTGACAGATTTCTTTTGAAATAGCTGCCAGCTCTTCCCTTAGACATTTACAGCTAAATACGTACTAGCAGCTGCTAACATTAACTTACAGGTGTGTGATGTTCACAGCAGAATTTGGGTATTACCTCAAAACCTTCATACACATAAACACAAGGGTGTCTGTGCTGAGGCACACCAAAGAATCAATGCCCAGTAGCAGAAATTAGAGGAGGGACACTAAGAAATGGAGCCAACAAGTGAACAGTGGCACACCTCTGGTATACTGCTCTCTGTACCCTCCTAAACTCTGACTTAGGGGCATCCAGAGCTTGAAGCAGTATGCTTGTGCTCAACAGCTTTGAATGGATTTTTTTCCACATTATCAAATTACAGCTTCCCCCACATCCTAGCGCTGAGTTCCAAAGCTTAGCTTATTGTTGGATAGGAAAGCTATTTTCATTTGCATGCTTCAAGCTTTCTATGTGACCATTTCATTTGATATATCTCCTTCTTTTAAGAGATGATTCCCACTCTCTTTTTCTATGCTATTCAGAATTTTATCACATCTCTAAAACCATTTCAGTTGCCCTTTTTGCAGGCCAAACATACTTCATCCACTTAGATGTACCTTTTAAAGAAACTTTTCCATGACTAAGCATTTTGGTTACTCTCTTTTGTACCTTTTCTAATCCTACAAAGTAATTTTGGACCAAAAAGTTGAGACTACAGTTATTTAAGAGCTGAGAACATGAATCTACAAAGTTGTAGTGATGCTGCTTTTTCAAGTGATGTAGTGATGTAGTGTAGTGATGCTGCTGTAATTTTTCAAGTTATGTCTAACATTTTACTTGTCTTTTTTTTTTTTTCATGGCCACTAAGATCATAGTTTCATGGCACAATCAATAAGAAATCTAAGATCTGTTTTTCAAGTGATAATAGTCAGAACACAGGTTGTAGTTATGGATTTATACTGATTTACACTGTAAATTTGCAACAGTTACCATTTTCCTGGACTGCAGAAAGGCAAGACTAGCTGCAGTTGCGAGACAGAAGGCATGTTGGTTTCATTTATGAACCAGTGGGATTTTTTAATCTGACAAAAATAACTTTCAATTTCCTACCTTTTTAATCAAGGTCTCCTGCAAGTATAGATTTTTTATCTTCTCCCTCTTCATAATTTCCAGTTCCATTTCTGTTGGCTCTGCTCTCTCCATCTCAAAAGCCTCCTGCTGCTCTGTGACCACAGCTGATTCATCTCCAGCCCGTGCCATAGGGTCACCCTCTTCCACTGGAGGAGTTTGAAGAAACACGTGCCTAAATGCGCGAGACGAGGGACACCCTTCCAGTGGTTCCTTGAGCTTTGCCTTGGCCTCCTGCTCCTCTTTGAACTTTAGGAGGACGTCACTGTTGTACTCAACTATTTTTTCAGGAACCTCATCTGGGTGTAACTGAGGGATTGGGGGAATAGGGAGATGTTCTGACACATCTAAGCTTGCCTGTATGGATTTGACTTCCTTCACTAAACTCTTGATTTCAGCAATAGTGGAAACCTTGAGATCCCGCAAAGACACAATCTCTTTGTTCATATTCACTTTTGTGTTATAGATCTGCAAAGGAAAAACAATTTTAGTAGGATTTTCCACCACAGGAAGTAGTCTTACCCAACTCAAGAAGGCTAACATTAGGATTATTAATCATTCCGTGACAAGGGGACACTGTATTAGTTAACTCTTCTTACATGAAGTAATAATTGAATGTGATCTATCATTAATATACTTGGCAGGAACTTCTCTGATCTTTATAAAAGAAAATAACACACCACCCACCTGAAGCAACTGGAATTCCTCATCTGTATAAACCCAGAATTTATAACAAGAACTATTCCCTTTGTTTGTCAAAAAAAGTTAGGTTAATCAGTGGATATCTGGTAGCATCAGCACTATAGTAAAGAGCTGAAGCTCAAGCATGAGACTAAAATGATCCAACAAATCCCCTGAGACTGTACCATTGCTTCTGTAATGCTTAGACCTTGCTGTCAAAGTTACCCAGTGTCATTCTTTTGCACTCCAGCCAAATACAATGAAAAATCATTCCTATGAGAAAGATGAGGGGAAAGAAGTCACAAGGAAAGCAACAAAGATACTGCACAACATTTGAACTTATTGTATCTTCATGGTTAAAAGATGTGTGGTAACTGTAGGAATCCTACTATAGCAAGGTGGCTCCAAAAGACCTGGTTTCTCAGGAAGATTCCAATTCCAGAAGCAGTGATTGCCAATGTGCAAATACAGAGAGGCCACACTAGAACACTTGTCCTTGCTCACATCCCTGTTTTTGTAAAGGTATTTCATGGCAGGGGTTATTTAGCTCAGTGTTTTACCAGATTATAAGACTTATAATTAAAAAAGAAAAGCAGGTGTTCCTGCTGAAGTGCTGGTAAAGGTAAATTCTCTTTCTCATTTATAAAAAGCCACCCTGGAATGATTCAGGTTTGGGTTTGGTGAAGCACAAGGCAGTTCACAAGAGAAGGGCTAATTTATAACTAAATCTTACTCAAAACAGCCGTCTGTCCTTCAAGGCCTATTCCTACACTCACTTTGAATTCCCTTCAAAAAATTTCTTCAGTGATTAATACACTATCCTCACTTCTGCCCAAAAATAGGCAATAGACACAGTTTTACATACCAAGTCTTCCAGGGTTGCAAGCTGCATCATCTTCTTTTCAGTGCTTATATGCTCGTCTTCAGTGAGTGTGTAGTTAGTGGCAGTCTTCAGCCTGTAACATCCTATATTCTCCCGTGCTTCCTTGATCTCCTCAGCATCTTTGGAATTCTCATAGTTATCTCTAGGTTTGATCTTGTATCTGGTAGGTACAAAATAAGGCTGAACTTCAAGACAGAAAGCATACAAATGAACAGTCACTTCATACCCTCTGACTTGTGCAAAAAAGTTTGGGAGGTGTAAGAGTGATACAGCTCTTTCAGAAAAGAATGGCTACTTTGGAAAGAATATCCTTGCACATTTAAATGAAAATTCCAGATTTCTTTTCCCCCTAAGAACTCTTAAAACATAGCTCTGCTATGGGAAAGTTTAAACCTTCACACTCAGATTGAGTTCTGGGTTAAGTGAGTACATGCTGCTATCAGTTCCAGGGAGCTGCACATCAACAATCTACCAGCCTGTAGCACAGAATACCTGATCCTACTCTACATTGTTAAACACTCAATAACCTTAAAAGCCGTGTATTCTGACTCTACATTGGTCCCATTCCCTGCCCTTCATCTCCTAAGGAAGATCTTCTGTACTTTCATAAGTATAGAATGGTTTGGGTTTTAAGGGAACTTAAAGATCATCTCGCTCCAGTGCCCCTGCCATGGAAAGGGCCACCTTCCACTAGACCAGGTCACTCAAACCCTATCTAACCCAGCCTTGAAAAAGTGGTCATTCAAAGATATGACTTAGGTTAGATATTTGGAAAAGGTTCTTCACCCAGAGGTGGTTGGGCACTGGAACAGGCTCCCCAGGGAAGTGGTCACAGCACCAAGCCTTGACAGAGTTCAATAAGTGTTTGGATAATGCTTTCAGGCACAGGGTGTGACTCTTGAGGCTGCCACGTGCAAGGACAGGATGTGGACTTTGATGATCCTTGTGGGTCCCTTCCAACTCAGGATATTCTATGATTCCGTGAAAGGTGTCCTGTCCCTCTTTCTTGCCTCTCAAGCTAAAGACCAGCATGGAGCATGATGGCATATCACAAACACTCACATGATGGCTGACATGCTAAGACTGCTGACCTAACCCAGCTGTTACGCTCTCTGCTCCATGTGGGGCTGGAAAGGTTCACTAAGAGTTGACTGTAATGGCGTAGGTGTCTCTCAGTCATGATCAATTTAGACACATTTTACTCCTTATCTGAAAATGCAGCTACCTAGCTGAATTCAAATTTGATAGTATTTTAGAGGAACCATAGAAACTAAATATATTCTAATGCTCTCTCAAGACTTAGCGATACATGAAAATTCATCTGTTTTAGTTACAACCCTTAGGAATATAAAAACCTAAGCAGGGAGATTATAGTGCCATATGACAGCTAAGTAGTATTACTTGACCTCAAACAAGAAGCAGAACTAAAAGGGAACAGAGTCCAGTTCAAGACTCACAGTTCATGCCACTCTGCCCTCCTCTTCATGATCTTGGCTTTCAGTGCATCATATTTCTCAACAAGTCTTCTGATTTTCTCACGTCTGCTTTCTATATAACGCGTGGTTGGCTTTCGGACCTCTGGCGTCTTCAGCATTTCAGCCTCATTCTCAAAAACTACGCTCCCTGAAACAAAATATAACCATGTGAAGATGTAATACCATGCAGCACACTGCAGTCCCAGCAACTGGAAACTCCCTCAGACAACTCCTGAAGAGCTGATGTAAATCAGGATAGTTCCATTATAGTGGATGTTCTGAAAGCATTCAGGTTCTTAGACTTGACTTATAGTCACATTCTACCCATGGGGCTGACAGACAATTGCTGACATTGATCTAAACATGTTACTGTGTATTATGTAGGTGCTAAAAAAACACATCACAGCTATATTTCTTTACCTGCACTTACACATACATATCTTTATCTTGGACTCAGGAGCACAAACTGAGATGAAAGACAGAAATTTCATATTACTGAAAGATTTAAATGGTTATCATTACCTCTATGCACAGGGCTTGTCTCTCTGGGGATCTCCTCTTCTGCTTCTTCTGCCTCTTTAAGTGCTGTCCGCTTCTCTTTAAGTGCTGCCCACTTGCTGTCCTCGTGTTTCTTATCTTGGGCATATTTCTCAGACACTGTTAGAAGGCTGTAGGTTGAAATCTGATGATTGCTCTGAATAGCATGAACGGTGAGAGTAAATTCCAGAGAGTCCCGAAACCTGGAATCCCAAATTAGACAAAACTGTCTGATGTCAGTGGGCACAACATACCATTTTGCCTTGACCAAAAGGGCATGAATAGTGTAGTTTACTTATTGCACATGCAATCCTTACATGTAAATCCACAAGTCAGTAAGTAATTGCATAGCATGATGACATCTGACACTATCTATTGACTTTTATCCAATCTAGGAATGGAGATGCTCAAGAATAAACACATGAAGACTTTTTCCAATATTGAAACTTATACCAGGTTCTTCATGACAGTAAATTTCATCTTCCATTAAGGACTGATTAAAAACATGCTCATTCTATCCTTTTTCCCAGTCACATATTCTGTGTGCCTAAGGTGTTTTTTTAATTGTGTATTTATTTTATTAATTCATCTTTTGCTCTTACCTAGATCTATGAAACCAACTCAAAATGCACCTCATGCTTAAACTTGTGCTCCTGAGAAAGTTTGTTTCATAACTTCAAATTGTATAGAGAACATTGTGTTAGCAATGACATGAAAATATCTCACAGACATGCAACATGTCTGAAAAACAGGCGTTCATTTCACAGGTTGTTTTTCAACTTTCACTAAGAGTTCTTGGTTCTTATTGAACTTACTGGCAAAACCCCAGGCAAACAGTCTCAACCAGCTTTCTTCATATAGAAATTAATCAGAATGAAGTAATTTCCTTCATTTGACTATCTGCATTTTTACCAAAGATTCAATAGAAGTAATTACACATAAGTATGAACATATACTCTTGTGTATGTTCCAAGTTAAATAAGAACAGAATCAGAACAGATGAAATATTGATTATATGAGAGAGAGAAAAAAAATCATATTATTTTTTCTTGTGGGAGGTACAACTTCATAGACAATAAGCCCCATGGAAGGTCAGGGAGAGAAGTAGAAGAAAAGTGGTAATTACTGTGTTTGTAGCTTCTGCAGTCCAATCAGTTGTTTCTCATGCTCCCAAGCCAGCTCCTTTTGCACTAACTGGATTCTCTGTAGTGTCTGCCTATCCAGCTCTTCAAAGATCCTACGGTCCATCTCAAACTCCTGCAGGAAGATGAAAAACCTAGCACCACATTATTTTGGCTACTAGGTCTTGATAATAAATATTTTTAAGTAGGTGCCATAGTTGCGTGCACATCAACACTATCCTTTATTTCAGAAGTTATCTCCACAGAGAAGCACATTTTTTCCTGTGCTTCTTAACTGGCACAAATAATCAGCTGTGATTCAGTTGTGATTCAGAAGTCCCAGCAATTTATATATTCTTAAAACTACCTTAATCCAAAGCATTGGACATCTTTGGCCCCAATATGATATGTAGCAACACTTTAGAAGAAGGTGCCTGTGAAGGTAAATGACCCTAATAAAAGCCAGGTGTACCTCTCTGTGCAACTGCATGTGCTTGGGCAGCTCCTGATTCTTTTGAAGGAGAGAACAAAAGTCTTGTCTCAGTGCACTTAACTCCTCTCTTTTCTTACTTTTCTTGTCTTCAGCTTCCTTCATTTTCCGTTCATGCTCCTTTTTCTGCTTGTATTCCTCAATACTGAAAATGCATAGAAAGGAAATGGTGTTATCTCAATGCAAGAGAGGAAAGATTAAAGTTTATATGACCTTTTAGATTTCCTTGACAGTCTTAAATTCCCAATGAACTCAATAGTTCTTAAGGTAACTTAGAAAGGAATCATCTTCCTGTATATTTGTACACTCCGAACATCAAGGGGCTTTGACCTTTTCTTGTCTCTGTAGTCTGAAGTTAACTGCCTCATAGTACAATATTTGAATTAGTGCCAGAGAAAAGTAGATGAAATGGAGAGAAAGGCTGAAAAACTGTGTGTTTCACAAAGAAATTACCCAAATTCAGGGTGATCAACTTGTCCCTCTTCTTTGTAGGCAAAAAGAAATACATGGGCTGAGAAAAGAGCTACCAGCACTTGAAAATCTCTTTCATCACTATCTAAGCATCTCTTACGTGTAGGCATCAGGATCCCTAATGTCTTCAGTAGCCTTCTCCTTCTCAAGACCACGCTGGAATAAAAATATTGTCTTGTCTTTAAACAAGCAGTTATAGTTTCAATAGACAATAAAGCTTTTATAAATATTAAGACAGAGCTCCCACCACCACTCCCAAAACCAAAAGAAATATTCATTTTCAATATTACTATCTGGGTGTTAAATACTACATTGTAATGTTTCAAGCAGAAAAAGCAATGAAGCTGGTTTATATGTAGAAGAACTAATGAAACATAGTTCTTAGGGATAGACAACACAAATCCTATAACCTCCCCAGTGGCATAAATCATTACATCATTGCTTGTCCTAACTTCACTCTTCCCATAACATCTTTGGTTCTCTACTCCCCAGCCCAATTCTCTTGTCTCCCCTCACTGCCACATTGACAAGAGTCAGGGCGTCATGGGCTAATTCCAAGTTACATCTGTAATTAATCTGGTTGGCTTTTGCTGACTGCATAATGGATTCACAGTTATTAGCTGTGAAGAATGACAGATGGATGGACATTGCAGTAGCACAAGCCTCATTTCCCTAGGCAATCATGCTCTGAAAAAAGAGGGGGGACTATCACCCAACAATTTAGTTGTACTTAATTCATCTGTAATTTAACTCAATTAGTTTCAGATGATTTGTATTTGATTCTCCAAGAATCTCATTAAGTTTAATGAAGACAGAATTTTTAGAATCTTCCACATGACTTAATACTAGAATAGATACTTAATGAAGATATACTTTGAAAAGGGAAAAACTCTATTCGGATGGTCACTAAGCAGTGTTGTTAGCCCGAACAATAGAACTGACCATTCTTTACATGAATACTTACATATTCAAAACTATAAATCTGTGTATATGCTTTGTAATTGTATATTAATGACTTCTGGTAATACTGGAGTTAGTAAGGCTCTGATATCAAAGGTTCTAATCATTCACTTATAGAAAATAACTCTGTCTCTATTCTCAGTGCTATATATTCTTGTCATACTGGTAAAGAATTCCAACTAGTCGTGAACAATTTAGCTGAATGACCAAAATCACAATTTCCTCTGTCTCTGTTGCCAAGCATCCTTCAAAATGTAGTTACCAACCAGTATTAAAACATATTTAAAAGTTTAATTTGCTTTATGTTGACACTTTCAAGATTTCTAAACTCTACCGAATGTATGTGTACTGTAATATTTATTGTGCACGATGGCACTTCTTTACTCAACAGCTCTCACTGCTTCTTTCAAGTTACATTTATTTAATTCAGACACTCTTAAGATTTTTTAAAAATTCAATAAGGTCAGAACATTTTCAGTGGAGGAGCTGACATCCCTTTTCTCGTGAATTATCAGTAGAACTGCTTCTGAGCTCCAGTGTCATCTGTTTGAATGAGCTGGAGATGATCAGCTCTGCTGTGAGTACAGGACACCTGTATATTCATTACTACTAATGCTGTCCAAGAGTGAAAGAGCAATGGGATCAGCATCGTGTTGTGCTATTTTGCAAATGTAAAAAATTAATTGTGAATTTTAGATGAATGGTACGAGATATATGAAGAAACTACATATTTGGTGTTCTCCAATGGTATTTCTAGAATCCCCATCCAGAGCAGAATCATACTTTACTGGAATTAAATCCAAGAAAGGTATGAAGTATGAGAAATCCTTGCAATTCTTTCATTCCAGGAATATCCATGACTACACCTTTGAGTGGGAAAGTACTGGTAGAATGTTACATATGAATAACACAGACTACATTTATTTGGAGAAAACCACAAAACACTGAGAAGAAACAGTGCAGAGCCCATTTGTTAGGGAATGTTTTGCAAGAGCTATTCTTCTAAATAGTTTGGGAAACTTGAGGTTTCGCTATGAAAGAGCTTTATGAAAAATAATTGAACCATGTTTGCCCATCTGGGTAGTTTCATACCAAATACGCCTAATTCAGTGAAAGAGGGTACCAACTTACCCTAGGAGGGGGGATTATGACTTTTAGCTCTTTGGGAAGCTCTTCCTCTGACCAGAGGTCAAATGTAAAAATGTTTCCATCTCCACCACAGGTAATCAGACACCCATCATCATGACTACAACAGATCCCCCTG
Organism: Promerops cafer; assembly: GCA_013398275.1. Lineage (NCBI taxonomy): Eukaryota > Metazoa > Chordata > Aves > Passeriformes > Nectariniidae > Promerops > Promerops cafer. The sequence continues at coordinate 179,410 of VZSE01005087.1, forward strand.
ATGTGCCCATTATCATTGTCATGCACATTCAGGTACCAGTAGTCCTTCAGGGACTGAAGAGACACTGAGAGGTCTTTATCACTGAGAGGATAAGCACGCAGCGAGCCATCCTGCATCCCACAGAACATCAGGGGGTTGCTGGTACTGTTAAATAAACAACAAGAAACAGTAATAGCAGCGACTTCTAACAAGCAAGCTCAAAATATGAAAAGAGCTAATCTAGCTTAATAGAAATCACTTCCCCAAGTTTGGAAGCTGAAAGCAAAGTATTTGGACCATTTAAAGTATGTGTGATTCTACTACGAAATGTCTTGCAGCTAACTGGCTGCTCAGGAACATGCCCTGAGCTGGGCAGTGTAGCAGACATCAAGTTAAAAGCTAGAAAAGCAGTTTTTTCTCCCTGCTCCCCATTTAGTACAGATGGTGATGAATGCAGCCAGCAGTAGATTAAAACCTGAATTAAACCTGGCTCCTTTTGATGCAGAACATGCCTATTCTTACAGGGAACCTAATACTGTGAGTCTTAAAAGAATCCAGCTTTCCATTCATACAGTGCACAGAATGTCCTCTAGTGCTATATTCTTAGCACTAGAGGGATGGACTGACCACTCCATGTTCTAATTCTCTTTGTTAACTATGATAAAGAACTGCTGTTCCGGTGATCACTATATGCAGGGACTTCTAAGGGTTCTCCTGGAGTTCTACAATCTAGGGTGGTTGAGTTCTAGTCAGTACTTACTTAGAAATCCCATTTTTTCATCTTTGAAGGTCTTTTAAAATTATTCTGTCAGACACATGGCCCAGCTATGTCCATTAGGAATTTTAAGTGAAACTCAGTGCCAGGAAAACCAGAGAGAGTTTGTGTATACTAGAGTTGAACCACAACTGAAAAGGGACAAAGGAGCATACACTCCTGCACACACTTGCAAGTTCAATTTCATCAATCTTTATCCCAGAGCTATTTGTTACATTACAGTGTTTTACCAGAAGGAGATTTGGTGAATGGGATTGTTGTCGGTGCCCTCCATAGGAATCACTTCAAAGGGTTCATCTTTCCTCTTCTCAGGGTCTTCTTCATCATCATGCGAGAATTCACAGTGATAGAGAAACCCTGAGTCGTACCCACCCTGAAGAAGAGAAGGACCATAAGGAAATGCTGACAAAAGAAAACTGAAGCAGCTGACCAGCAAAATGCAAATTTCAGAGTAATTCTAAAAATAGGTTAGAAAATGCTACTTCCAAACACCTAGAGATCCAATTTATCCACAGACAGAAGTCTGTCATGATCACTGGCATTAAGCGCTGTTTTACCACTATGTTAAAATTCTGCCTTCTGCTTGTGAGGGAACAGCTCAGTCTTTGTGCCCATTCAGGCACCACCAAGAAGGGCACCTACTGGAAATCTACCAAACAATCTGAATCAGAGTGACACTACTGGTTTACTTCACAAAAACCACTGAAACTGTCAAGGATGAAAGGAATTCTATGTCCTAGGGATGACAGGTTTCAAAGGGAAAGGAGGTCACATCATGCAATCCCATCAACATGAAGTAAAAACTGATTTACCAAGGAAAGCCAAAATTTTCCTGGTGCTGCATAAAAGCCACAGAGGATGGGACTGGGCTCCTCTGGTATGTAGATAGGTGGCAATGGCTCTTCTTCAGCTTCTTCCTCTTTAGTTTCTTCTACCTCAAGTCCCAGCTCCTTTTGTTGCTTTATCCACTCAAGCCTTGCTTTCTCCTTCTCCTCCTTTTCCTTCTCTCTCCGTTTAATCTCCTCATCCAGCTGTTACAACAAGCAGAGAAACACTGAGACATGAAACCAAGGCACTCCACACATTACTGACTTGAAGGAGTCTCATAAATGAAGTCCAAGGTGTTCCTGGCATTATACATACAGAGTATATACAGAAATCTCTTTCCTGTCAGCTTAGCAGAGATTGACCAGACTTCATGGGACTCTCCAGTGAAATGCCCCCATTTCCCTCTTCTGAAGTATTTACTCTTGGTCCTTTGAAACAGAAATAATTCCAAATGACAAGCAGATTTCAACATTTCCTCAGAGAGATTATTCCAAATCTTCACCACTATGCTTACTCCTGCAGAAATCCTAAGTCCTGTCCCCTGCCTGCCCTGGAGAAAGAAAAGCACTGGAAAGCTGAACACAAGTTCCAGTGCATCATTGGTACAGAGCAAAAGAGAGAAGCTGTAATGGACTTCTTCTGAAAAATGAAGGAAAGACTTATCAAACCTTTAAAACTCTCTTCCATTCAAGCCTACTGTAGCATAAACAAGTATGAAACATTCTCTAAAACAGTAGCTTCCTAAGAAGACAATAGATAGCCAAACCAGCAAACCCTTAAATATTATCAGCTGATCTTTGTCTGATTTACCTTTTAAAAAAATCTCCTGTTCTAGGGACTCTACAGGCTATAAAAACTACTTTAGTGCTTCACTACCCTTACTGTGAGAAATCTTTCCTTGCATTAAAACATCCTTGTTGCAACTTATTATTTATCTATTTCCAAAGTAAAAAGAGAGCCATTAATATTCTTTCTCTCTGTAGAAACATTTTTTATTTTTAGCAATTTTAGAGTGTTTCTCAACATTATTCTTCTCATTTGACTAAAAAAAAATTACCAACAAACAAACAAGAAAACTAACAAAAGTCTACACACATTATTTCAATCTTTCCTTTCATAAGCATGCTTTGTGATCATTCTTATCGATATTGCTGTGAAAAAACAACTAGAGATCTTTCTCCTGAGTGCTGACTACCTCCAAGTTATAACAGGAAATGAAGCTTTGCCTGACATTCAGTAATACAGGAGCAGTTAACAGACAAGGCAGAGAAATCACAGGTTAACAACAGAACCAGAGAGGCTGTTGGATTGTAGTGGATTGAGTATGGAACTGAGAGCGTGCTCACTGGAGTTCTCCTCTGAGCTTAACATCAGCTTGCTTTTTAGTTTCACAAAACCAGCTATAGCTGTGAGTTGGCATAACTCTCTTCCTTTGGCCCCACATATTCTTTTTAAATACTAAGTGTCATTCAGAAATTAAATGCACACCTTTAAACGTAAACTTTTTTAAAAAGTCAGAAATACTGCTAAAAAAATATGTTTCATGTTTGCTTTAAGGTGACTATCTGGGGGTTTTATAACTGCTGAAAGGAATTTCCTATAGGGCCAATATCAACCACAAGAAATATTCTTTTTGTGAAAATTACCAAAACTAAAATATTTTGAGAACTAATGCACGAATACTACCTTTCCCTTTCCCTAATGCTGTCTTCTAATTACAATCAAAATTCACATCATGCTTTCAGTGTCATGCAGGTTTGAATGAACCAAAAACAACTTGTAATTTCAAGCCACAAATGGCTTCTACCTGGCATTCCCTTTCAAGGAGCTTAGCAAAAACCCTGTGATGAAATACAGGGACTAGAAACCCTTTTGGGTAGTTTGATGACCTGGCACAATGACAAAGATGAAATTCTGCCAGAGGAGAGTTTTCTACCTTGATTCGGGATTTAATACTGTAAAAATGGAAGTACTGTGTTGGCAGGTTTTTTATGTGGTAGGTGGTCGCTGTATCCAGCTTCCCAGGGAGAGGGGCAGGAACCTGGACAGCAAAGCCATTCTCACAAAGGATGAGCAGCGTGCTCTTGTCCTGTATAAAAACACAAAGAATACAAACATAGGGCAGATGTATAAATGGAATCGAGACAAATGGGAGGAAAGGTTAGTTAGGCAGATGCACAGGCACAAAGCCAAACTCCAGCCAAAACTACCTGTACTCTTATTTCTATGGACACTTTTAAATGGATATCAGAAATCAGTGAGCTTCTTTTATGTTAGGCAAAGCTAAGCAATTGAAGAAATCCTTTCTGTTTCCAAACCAGCTATATATTCTGACACTGCTTAGCTTGAAAGCAGCATGATGATATTTTGGAAATTTGGTTAAATTAAAAAATGGATTTGACCCAAGACTTAGCAGGTTTTGGGTTTATAATTTCATATATTTCCATACTAATAAATCCTTTATATCATCAAGACTTGGCTCAGAGTCTTGCCAAATGCTACTTACCTTTCAGTTTGTTTGTTTTTTGCTGGTACCTGACAAGCTCTTTAAAATGCAAAGAATAGTTGAGGTGAGGATAATAATTATTAAGTGTTTTGAGATTCTGAAAGACAAGTCTGTATTTAGTTTCAATTTTCATAAGCTATCTGGAGAAAAGAGAGAGAGGCTTATTTTATCTGACCCATCACTAAAAATGTGCAAAGAGGGCATATTAGAGTTGCTATGGAAACTCTAACTAGGAATGATGTGGTTCCTGTGTCTATAGGATCTCAGTTTAAGAATGCATTCATTAAATGTAAAGTATTTAATCACCAATGCTTCTTTAAAACAAACAAAAAAAGAAGTAGTGTGACACTCAGATGCTGGCACTGTGTTAAGCAAGTGTTTTCATCTAGCAGTGCAGGCCAGATACTGGTAGAGAAAATTACTCAGGCAGAATCTAACATATCCAAGACAGAATGGGTGCCTTTTTAGTAAGGAGGAGTACCTTGTCTTCAAGGAAAGGACTCAAAATGCAACTGTCAGATCAAGATCTGTTGTTTCTGCAGTAAAATAGAATTCATGCCAACAAGACTTCTTTTGCCAGTTTTTAGCAGTTCAAATTAATAAGTGAAAACACCAACACTTTGCCACTACACACCTGGAAAATATATCTTGCTAGCATCTAAATATAATGAATAGCCTCTCCTCTAAATAAGGATACTGGACCAAACAAAATTTCAAATGTTACCCTAACCCTAGAACACGTTTAAATATTAGCAAAAACCTATTTTGTTATGTCCTGACACATTTCAAACACAGAATGTGAATTTCAAGAAGCACCCAAAATCTTTCTTAATGTTATCAAAAAGCTTTTCAAAATACTGTTTTAGTATGGGCAAGAGTCACAGACAGTAATGCCCAGATAACTTGTTTGTCTAAGAGAATCAGACCTTCCAAAAGCTAAGGAATAAGATTGTTTCTTCAAGTCAAGGGCTCAAAAAGCATACCAAAATATTGTAGTTTGCATTATCCAAAACCCAAAATATGTCCATAGTGACTGAACCAGAGATACAGCTACACAGAACCTTTTGGAATCTGTCATGCTGAAGCAGCATGAAGAACAAAGTAGCAAAACATTATTTGTATTGTCTATACAGGACATGACTAGAGTCATGGATCTTCATCTATTTTGATTGGAAATTCTTTTTAAAATGATATGTTAACACTGCTGGGAAGGAAAGAAAACAAATATGCATTACTCACGTGAGAAGGTGGAGACCACTGTAATGCCTGTACAGGCCCAGGGACACGGATGAATCCAATTGGCTTGTATTCATCCTCAACAGCAAAAAAGAAAACTGTTTTGTCTTTACTCTGAGGAAAAAGAAACAAACAAACAAACAAAGATGATGACTGAATCAAAGCTGACCAAAAATTCCAAAGACTCTAAGCACTTTCTGAAATAAGCACATACTTCCATTTTTTTTGTGTTTAAACAGGGGAACTTATGACTGGATTTCCATGATGATCACTGGAAGGAAATAAAAATCCTGCCCATGTTGCTCCAAGAAACATGTTGAACCCATAGCTCTTAATTGCCCTCATGGGCCACCTCTGGCATCTCCAGCCATGTGCTTCCTGCCCATTACCCCAGGAGCTCCTTTAAATCTCAGGCTCAGGCCTTATTTTTCAGACAAGGCAGCACAAGCTGATTTCCCCAGATAACAAGAAGTCCAGACCTGGTACACAACATGATTCATTGTAGCTTAAATTCTACATTAAATTAAATGCATGGCAATTCAGCCTAAGGAACACATAACTGCGAATGCACTGATCATGGCTTAGGATTAGCATTTTAAGAGAGACACCACATTAACTGGAAACAACCTCAAAGACTACCAGGCATAATGACAAACTGACTGACTGACCCTGGGTAAGGCCAAGCAGTGCTGGGTAGCAGCTGGATTGCTGCCAGTGTGGTGTATCAACGGACTTGCTTTTACTAATTCCAAGATCCTACTAAACTAATTCCAAAATGAACCAAATCCATCTTCAAAGGGGATTACAGAATTCACACTACACAGTCCAGTAATTCACAAAATGAATTGTGTGAATTGCACAGTTGCTTTCCTTCAGAAGAACAGATGTGAGTGCAAACAGATCCTTCTCCCAACACAGAGAACTGCAACAAGCAATCAACAACAGCAGCAGAAGTAAAACTGTGCTGTCAGTAAACAAACTTTACCTTATCTCTTCTAAAAGGCTCTACATTTATGGCTTAATAAAACCAACCAAACTAAATGATACATACCCCTGTGGCAAACATATCTCCCTTTTGTTCATATGCCAAGGCTGTAACTGCAGCAGCATGAGGTTTGAAAACTTGTTTCAGATTTATCTCTGCAGTCTCGTTGGCCTGTCCTGCATTACCAGGCAGCAGTTTGGGATCATAAAGCTCAATTATGCGGACAACACCATCTTCAAACCCCACGGCAATTAGACCTCCATCAGGATTTACCTTTAAGTGAAATGAAGAAAAAAAAAATCACAGCGTACATCTGAGAGCTTAGAAGAATCATCCATATGGCACATGCTCTGGTATTTAACTTTAAACTCACCTTACATGGAAGTGTTGCTAAAGCACAAAGAATATGTCATACATGGGAAATGTTGTTTATTCTCTCTAATATGGTACCATAAAGGAAGAGAGAGGACTAGGGCCTATTTTTTGGGTTGGATTGTGTTTTAGTTTTTTTAGTGATAACATGCCATTGAGACTGAAGATGTTAATGAGGATGTGGTTGTAATGTCTGAGGAAGAGGTAATTCATACTGACATAAAGATATATCAGTAGCTTCTTAAACAGAAGAGTTGGAACTCAAAAAAAGGAATTATATTACCCTGAATATAATATGGGGCATCAAACCTAAGTATGATTTTTGAAGAGGTCAGGGCACAGGCTTGGGTCTGACTGACTCCATGTAAAGTACAGGAGTCAACAGGGAATGCCACTTGAGATAGAAAGGAGGAGGAGTCTTTACCATAAGTCCTGTAGGTAAGCCAATTGCTAAAAATTAAGACAGGCTTGAACTGTGATAAACGTTAGCAGAAACAGGCCTGTGTTTTAGCTAGATATAGCTGGACTTGTGGATTTAGCTGGTATTTGCCATACATTATAGTGTCTTGAAGTCAACTACAAGCTGACTTGTCGGTGTTCACTTATCCAACAAATACACTGCTAGCTTGCCTATGAGACTATGGTAAGCAGATGCTTCAAAGTATGTCAGACTAAGTTTTCTTAGATTAATAGCACAGATTTTAAAATACATTTGCACACTTTAAACTGTATCTAAATCAATTTTAAATACAGCTGGATAGACTAAGTACCCTTTGTTTTTCAGATTGTGTTTAGTAACAACTTCCGTAAAACTGAACTGAGTCAGTTTTGTGATGCTGTACAATTTATTGTGGCAGACAGCTTACCTCATGAAGGTACAGGTCACCACTCAACAGCATCTCTGAAAGCCTGCATGGCCAGAATTATATTTTTATAAAACAATTATTTTTATAAAATAAAGGCACTCTCCCAGTGGAACCCTCACCTTGAACACTCCAGTAATAATCTGCCTCCTAAATTTGCTTGTAATTAATCCACCAGGCTTGCTATGTTTTCTCAAGAACATAGCTAGACATTATTTTAATTAAAATTAGCAAATATGTCTAAAAGTGATAGACTCCACACTCCACAAATGATCAGTTCTGGCAACAGTTTTTAATGATTTATCTCCAAATGTTTGTGATTTGTCTGGGCTGTAATTTCAAAATGTGTTAACTAACTCATGTTAATTGACATTTGCTCTGTGTGGGTTAAATAGAAGCTGTTAGTCTACAAACTCAGACTACTTCCCATACTGCACGCTGAGATCTGATTTTAAAATCTTAGGAAGGCACAAAGTAGGATACCTGATAACCCATAGTAAAGTTAAACTGTTCCCATACAAACCTACTACCCCACAAACTTATCTATACGTGCTGCTACAGTAAATTCCACCACGGCCTAACAAGTGACCTCTAATGTCTTGTTTGGTGAGCAGCTTCCTGGATGCTGGCAGGCTCCTAGGCTCCTTGATGAATTTTTGCTAACATGCTAGGAAAAACTCACAACAGCCGGTGCCCATGTCAGCGCTGTTCCTCCCTGTTTAAACTTGATTACACTCAGTTGGCTGTTGCTGCCGAAATCATAGATGCGCACTGACCCTGTGTGGAAAAGAAACAGTAAGAATTTATTTCTTGCAATATCACTTCCATTGTTAGGATTTATGGAGAAATGGCTATTTGTTTGAATTAAAATCTGGATTAAATGTATGCTTTCTCTTTTGAGTAACAAAATGCCTGCCTGGAAAGATGAGTGATGGTTACAGAGTACCAAAGCTAGCATGGTGCTCATGAACAAAATATATGATTTCTTCACTCTTCAACTTATACAGAACCAAGAGTTGTTGAGGCTGAGGGTTGTAATAAGAAGTCCCAGGTTGACAATCCACATGTAATTTTCAAGTGAGCATGGAATTGTGACATACTAGAAGGAAAATCTGTACTGACAACAAAGGAAAAGATGATAAGCTACCACTTGGGACTGCCTTGGGAGGAAAACATTTAAAGGGAGGAAAACATAGGAGATTGTCCACAAAAGATCCAATTTCATCAGAGGGAAAATTAACAGATTCACAGGCACACATACTGATTGCATAAAATTCCATTCCAACTGGCATCTATGTGAAATGTCATTTGCTCAACTGGTAGAAGTTTGTCTTCAGGCTAGAAGAATATGTGCATTGTATAACACAGACAAATTACAAGACAGTACTGACAAGAATTGAGTTAAAAGACCTTATAGTGTTTTCTGAACAGCATAAATGACATAGTATAGTGTTCTGGCCGGTAGTTCTTCTTTCAAAGCACAATAAAGCTAACAGTGAGAGGCCTAAACAGTAACATTTACCCAAGTTAAATGAATATGTCTGCAATTACTTGTTATCTGTGTTGAGAGCATAACAGCTATCACATTCTCTCAGAAAGGCACAAACATTAATATTTGCAATGGCTTACACGATGCTGGAGGTGTAAGTAATTCCTTACAAGATAAAAATCCCAACACTTATTAAATCCCAACACTGAATACAAGTGCTGTTACTCAAACCAGATGTCTCACCTTTTCAGTCATTCCTTCAGAACAAACAATTTACAAAGTTTCCCATTAAAAACTTCTGTTGCTAAAATCCCACGGTTTTAGGATGAAGCCATCTTAATGCAGTGTTTCAAAACATTAATGATTTGCCTTAGCTATTAAAGAACTGATCCCAGGAATAACAATTGCGTGTAAAGTGACTTTGCAAGAGCAAATGCACAAATACAAAACACAGTAGCTCCAAACCAAGCATCATTGTCCTTCCAAACCAATAATGGCAGTGGCACGAGGGGACAGGAACAGTGCACTTACGGTCAAGAGCTGTGGTGGCCATCAGGCACGTAAAGGGAGAGACACCGATGGCCTCGATCCTCCCAGAGTGGAAGGTACACACACGCTCTGGGTCGTGGGTCTGCAGTACAAAACAGAAGAGAAATTCTGCTGCATTTCACACTTGTGCTCTCCACTTTGGGCTTATGCTGCCTGGGAAATCATTTCATCATCCAAGGAATTACAGGTTTGCTATCCTCTTTTTACATTAGTTTGTGTAGTATGAGTCTTCTACGTACCATAAAATTCTTGGAACATATTTTACTTTTCACATTAGAATTTTATTCCCCACAAGGGATTGTTCCTATTTATTATGTTGCAGAGCAAAAATTAAATGCCCCCTTTTTCACCTCTGTTATCTTTCTCGCCATCAAAAACATCTCCAGCAGTAACACTAGTTACCAATAGGGTAAAACACTTCAAGCGTGTTTCATCTTCTTCTTGTTTTTTTCTAGTTCTTTCTGTCATTTAAAGACTACAATAAGGATTGGTTCAAACACCTATCCATAGATGATATAATAACACTCCTTCTACTCATTTCCTGCATCCATGCAACTTTCATTAGCAGTTTATCAGAATCAAACTCCTTAAAAGTAACTTGAACTTGGCAGTTGAAATTTCAGGAATCAAAAATCAAATTCCTCTTTATCATCCTGCACAATCATTACAATCAATTATATTTGAAAATTTTTATGAAATAAAATATCTGTTTCAATGCTACAATTTTCTACTGTGCAACTTCATAAAACACAAATTTCATTCCAGATGGCACCAGTATAGTTAAAAGATGTAACAGAATATGGTTCCCATTGCAAATGAACTGAAGAAATCAGAAGAAAGAAAAAACAAAATTACCATATTTGAAAAAGTCAAATCCAGCTTCCATATTGCTCCACTTGTATCCTGAAGAAGAAAAAACATTAATTGAATATTTTCAGATTCAATTTGGAAATAAAACTGCACAGGGTGACTTCTTTAAAAGTCCTTAATGATTATCATTGTGAAACAGAAATGACTAAATGCAATGATGTTGGTCTTATGAATCCTGTCCATCACTTTAAGGAAATAGAACTTGGACAATACCTTTTGGCATTCTCCTATTCTTATGCCAGAGTCTTACACATTACTGCACACTAAAAGCACAGCACAGCATAACATAGCATAATTCAGTTGGAAGGGACCTGCAAGGATCATCTCGTCCAATTGCCTGATCACTTCAGCCTGACTAAGAGTTAAAGTGTATTATTAAGGGCCTCTATTATATGCCTCTTAAAATTGACAGGCTTGGAACTTAAACCACCTCTCTAGGAAGCCTGTTTCAGTGTTTAAAAAAGAAAAAAAAGAAAAAGACCAAACTGCAGGTAGGTAGGTGGGTAGGTAGGTAGGTAGGTAGGTAGGTAGGTAGGTAGGTAGGTAGGTGGATGATTTTCTATACATCCAGAAGAAGACTGAATTCTACCAAAAAGAAACACACTGATTTGTAATGGACTCCTGCTGTTACTTACTATCACCTCTTTCATTTTGTATTTCTCCACAGGGATGCATGTACCTGTGTCTTACCTGAGCAAACCAAAAGGGCTGTCCATGGTCATGAATTTTTGTCATGAAATTCAGGCTGACATTCTTGCCAAGCCAAAGTTCATTCATAGGCTCCATCTCCACTAACCCCGTGTCATCCACAGGATCAGCAGTATCTACTACCTCGAAGTTCCACATCTTCATGGCATTGGAAGCATTAAAAAAAAAAAAAAAGAAAAAAAAAAAAAGCTTTTTTTTAATAAGACCAGGTTTTTTCATACACAATAAATATGGAAAATCAAAATTTTAAGAAAGCAAAATCACTGCTTTGAACACAACCTCGAACAGTGAAAGGAGCTTCAGTTCAGCCCTGACACTAGCAGAGCTATACACAGCCACTTCAGAGCTATGCAGAATAAATGGTATCTGTGGGCACTCAGCATGGCTCATACTGAGGCAGCACAAAAAAATGGGAAGTCTAACCCTCCCATGTTCTGCTCTGTAGGATAAGGACAACATATCAGTTAGCACACTTATAATCAAGTGAATGTTCCTAAGAGGATAACACCCACCTATAAAACACAACAACAACAAGAACAGTGTTTGAAACCCTCCTCTGTCTATAGGTCAGTTTCCCATTGATAATCTGGGTCATTTCACACATCAGCAGAAGACACATCATGTCCTCTCTTAAAGAGCTGGGAAATAAGATTGCAAAATTCTTGATCATTGATAGGTGAGATCAGAAAGTGGTGTTATGCAGAAGGAAAATATTTTGACCTTAATTTATAGAATTACTTGTTAACTTCAGGATACTTTTTCATTTAATTTTCCCCTATTTCAGGATATGTATCTCTGAGATGCTAGTTAATTTCTGTGTCATTTTAACATTAATAATCTGAGCTTTTAAAGACTCAGAAAATTAATTCCAAATATTCCTGTCGTTTATTTTTTATCTTTTAGATAACACCATGTGTGAAAATTATAAAATGTTAGAATGCAGTCAAGAACAAAGCTGTTAGAAAACCACTGAAGATTATTTTGGTTTACCAAAGTAAAAGCTGATTTATTTATTTATTATTATTAAACAAGGAAAACTGCATGCTACGGTATCCAATTCAAACACATACACTGTGGAGATGTGCTCTTATTTCCTTTGTTCTAAAAAATAATTTTCAGAAAGAAACTGCACTCCAAAATATCCACCAAAAACCTGGTAAAGGAAATATGTAACATTTAACAGCTGACCATACATTTGCACAGCTAAAGGCAGAGCAAAAGAAAAACTCACCCGAATGACACCATCTTTTCCAACAGAGTAAAGATCTCCTTCATCAAAAACTAACTGGCTGACAGGGCCCTCATGACAGGGCTTGTGTCCAACTTGACAGAGTTCTACTTTAATGAGGCCACCTTCCCAAAGCAGAAAATTGCCCCACTCAGTTCCTGAGACAACCTTCAATGCAAAAGAATATAAGTATGTAAGCACCTGCATGTAATTGTGCAGAAATACAGGCAAGAATCCAGTCAACATTTGTGGCTTCATTCCATGAAAGCATTAAATCAATGGCAAAGTACAGACATTTGCAAGAGAAGATGAAAAGGGTGAGGAGGTTCAACTTTTTAGCAATGTGACATAATTTGCATGCACTGAAATGGTTGAAGATTAGGACCAACAGTCTCTGTATTTCTGTACACTAATGTTTCCACATTAGAAGACACTCAGCTCTAAGCCAACACACATCTTTCCTCTGTGAATTACAACACTAACTATTTTCCAATCATTACGAAGCAAGACAGGGTTTGGGCAAATTGATGGCAATATTTTCTTCCCGGAACAGTGCATCACAGGCCCGATTAAAAACATTTTTAAGCAAATAGTAACTCTCTAAGTTACAAAGCAGTCTTTACATCAGAGCCTAAAATGGTACACAATATTTTTTTCTTTTTGTTACTTTTTCTTACTTACCTTCCCATCGGGCAGCTCCACAAAACCTATAATGTCGGACACTGCTGTTTTTCCAAACCTGCCCAAAGCTCCTTGTAATTTGAGACCAGTTAATGTGAGAGCCATCTTCCAGAACCTGAGTACAGAAAAACACACCCCTCTCTGATACAAGATTTCCTAAACACTGTTCAGTCTCTCTCAGACATTGCAATACTCCTACCAGGCATGCCTTGCCATGAGGCAAGGGCCACTCATGTATTACTCTTTTTTGCAGGAGAACTCGGGTTTTTTTCTTTTGAAAATGACATAAAGCTTTACCACTACACAAATATTTCCCTATACTACTCCTATGAAAAAGCTAGGAAAAGTATTTGGAATAGGCAGAACGAAGATTAAACTACTATTTAAAGTTAAGAAGTGTAAAATCCACAGCTACATCTTTCCAGCTACAACGCATACACATAGTTAGGGATACCTATTTTACCCTTGATGTGAAGTGTATGATGCTCAGTTTTGTAAATCCAAGGGACTGAGGTCTTCACTGAATGTTATCCAAGTCCTCTTGTGGAATTAAACTGTAGTATAAAATCTCACTGAGCCAAAAAGTTTTATCCTAAATATTAATGTCTCCTGTGTGTGCAGAAGACATTACTTCTAAGATAATTGTTGGAAATTGTAATTTGAGTCCACATTTGGGTGAAAGGTCACATTTATCATGTAATAAAAGCTATGTCCAAGTTTATTTGTAGTATTTCAGCTCAAAAGATGGTTTATAAGAGATTTTGTTTTGTCAGATTTCCATAAATAATGCATTCTAAACCACATTTGTTCTGTGTCTAAATAAATCATTTGCTATTTCAGACCCACCTTGCAACCAAACTATAAAGCCAATCTCAGATTTTGATCTGATTTCCTCATTAAAATTCAAAGAAACTTTAGATGCATTATAATTTTAAAGATATCATTCTTATTACAACAGAATCCCACTGATAGCATAAGTCTCTGCTGTGTTAACATTTGAGTACTGGATAAACACAGAACACAAAAAGAAAGTTTACACACCGCTGGGTGTTTGGCCCTTTTTTATAAAAGGACCCATGAACTTAGCAAGGAAGGGAACATATGGAAACATGTTTTGTAGGCTTTTGGTGTGATCAGAGGGTTTCTGATCCATGACTCAACAACCAGCTCTAATGGCTGTCCACAGAGCAGATGAGCTCAAGAAATCAAAGGTAGAAAGCCCAGAAAGCATATATTCTACGTTAACAGCTAGAGGACATGTATATATAAGTATTTTTCATTACTTCTTCCCAGCCAGAGGTACCAACATTTAACATCAAGCATCATCCTATTTGGACAGTAAAGATATTGAAAGATTTTTTGGACTAGCTGAAGGATTTTAAATTCCTCATTTTTGTAATTGTAAGGGCCAGGTAAAATAGCATTCCTCATTGGTACATGTTTGCTAATGATACATTCTTGTTAGTCATCTCCTATGTATTATGACTGCAGAGGTGTTATGTATGAATCCTAATCAGCAAACCTACCTGATGTGTCCTGATCCACCTGTAGTTAGATGCTCTTCATTCTCAGCAGAAAACATGACCTTGTAAACATCCTGTGCAAAAGCTTTTGACCTCAACAGAGTCTCTTCTTGTTTCCAGTCCCAGATAGTCAACATGTAGTCAGGGCTGCTCCCAACACTGGCCAGCAAAGTGCCAGTACGGTTGAAATCACCAAAAACATAGGCTACCTCTGTTCCACCTAAAAAAATGTACAAGCCCCAATACACATGCACAGGAAAGAGGTGGAAACAATAAAAAAACTTCTCAGAAGGAGTTCAACTTTCACTGGAATTATTTTTTTTTTCAATAGGTAATGGCTTTAGTTTGGCTATCTCTATCAAATAAAAGTTGCTTCCCATGCAATAAGGAAAACCAGTGTTTTCTATTTTTGCTGTGAAGGATCTTCTAAACTAAAAATGATCCACTACTCCATCTGCTGGGATCTTTAAACACTAGTCCATCTGTATAAAATAAAAATAGAATTTTTTACTCTACCTTTCAGTATTCTGTAGGGCCTCACCGAAGGATATGTGTAGATTACAATATTTGGCTTCTTTCCTTTTTCTCCTACTGCAAAGTACTCCTTCCTAGGGTGTGCCTTGAAAAAGCAAAAGTCCTGTTGCATGCTGTAATAACACCTTTGTCTTTATCCTGCTAGTTATTCACTCACTCATTAGTCAAAACATACTGCCATAAATACTAGATTGCATTTTTCTGTGTGTTTATTTTGAACAACTGCCAGCCTATTGCTCAATATTGGAATGAAGCCACGATGCACACAAAATGGTAAATCACACATATATTGTGGAATCATGACAAACAGTGAAACAATCTGCTTTGTGATGCATCCTTTTACTATTCCTACCTCACTCCAACCCACTAGCTAATCTTTCCATAGCAGCATTTGTGTCAGCAGCCATCTACTTAAGCAGACAGCTGCAGAAAAGCCATCTTCAATGACACTACTCTGAAGGTGTAAAAATATACACTGATTCCCCACAAAAGGCTGCGTACAATGAAGCAGGACAGTCTGAGGCTGGTAGTCTGAAAGCCTCACTCATGTGCAATAAAACTGAGAGATGGCAGAGTTTTCACAGGGTAAGGTGCTTCAAATTCAGAGACAGAACTTGAGACTCCAAGCTTTTGATAAGTTTATTAGAGTGAAATCAGATACTTTTTCTTTTCATTTGTGTGGGAGCTTGATTTTCTAAATTTTAATTGCAAGTAAGACTCTATACTAGTATCAGCTGTGATAAGCACAGATGAAGTGTTGAAAAAAAAAATTGCTATGAGCTAAAAGATTTAAATAAGAATGTAAAAATGCTAAAAATTAACCCCAGGTGGACTTGTCAGTCCTTTTAGGTAGCTGAGCCTGGGACTAAGGTGTGCAGATACTTGTTCTCTGCCAATTTTATTGATGGGATGAGAAGCCCATGCTGCATGGTCCACACATTCCTTTAACCAATACCATATACTTTCTTATGTATATGCATGTGCAACTGTAGAATATAGTCTCCCATATCTGGCAACCACAGCCAAGTAAACATTTTCTTCCCAGAAAGCAACTAAAGTTCTTAAACAAGAAACAAAAGCCATACTGTGATAAACCCAATTCCACCGGCACCGCTGCTGCGGATGTATTTCTGATACTTAGTTCTCAGGTTCTGGAGCACCACCTGGTTGCCTGCTATATACCCCACAGTATGCCTATCCATTACCATCAGGTTTACAGGTCTGGTACAGTCATATCCAAAAGAATGTCTGGGAACAGTCCAATAAGGAAAAGATTAGACACTGGCTTTCTAGACAGTTTACTAAGTGGATAGAAATGCTTAAACAGAAACTGAAATGGGAATACTGAAACTAGTGACTAAGCCTGATGGCAGGAGATAATTTTATTCAGTATACAGTGAAAGTAAAATATATCTTGACTCTATAACTGAAAGGAAGGCACAAGTAAAGGCCTTCTGAAGTTCATATCCCATCTTTTCATCTCCACTATGGGTGCATTTCTTGCTTCTACTGGATCATTTGGAGCTGCAAGGAATTCATATTTTATCTGTGTTCTCTTTTCAAACAAAATGTAAAAGATGTGCATCAGATTACCAGGAACTGTTCTACAGACAAGAGATCAAACCATGCAAGTTTTCAAGCTTACTTCTTGTTTACAGGCAGATGTAAAAAAGAGAAAATCCAGTCTTCAATAGCAACTGAACTGTGTCTACAGAGAAAACCATCAGCATATATGGAAGTCACATATCATATCCTACCCTACTTGACCATACCTACCAAAGAGTTTATTGTAGCTTCTAACTGGTGGGCACCACTTCCTTCATTCTACCAGTTTAGGTCTTCTGAGCACCAGAATACAAATCTACCTGGTTCCTTTCCCACTTCTCCCTTATGAGGTACACAGGAGCTCTTCTGCCCTCCCCTCAGCTTCTTGGGGAACACCAGTGTGGCTACAGAGAAAGGGAGAGTTTTGACGGGCATATTCTTATGCCAGTCTTCTGCCTGGTCCCATTAGCTTCATCTAGTTCTACAGGAGTACTTATGACACTAAGCACTATGCCCAGTAAGAAATGTTTATGAGGCCAAGACAACACTTAAGATTAAATTCACCTAGAACAATAACTGGCCAGGACTTTTACCTGTATCTCAACCAAAGGTATCCCACTAATGCCACACAGGCTACTCCAAATTTGACTAATACGATTTTGAGAACGTATATTAAATATCATTAGCTTTGAATTTGCACAAGCTCAACAGAAAGGATACTTCAAAGTAAGAAGCTCAGTGGGTATCTCAGTGTCATCAGTGGCATATGGTCCTGAATATACATCTTCATAAGTGTAGAAGAAGGTTTCCTCTATTTTCTTTTTTACTTCCTCAGGCCTTTTTTGTGGTTTTGAGGATACTTGGCTATTATCTTGTTCGTCCAAATTGTCTTCTTCACCTCAGAAGTGGGAACATAACAGAAATTTATATTCACCGTATGTTTTGGGTTAGTTGCTGATATTTGCACCTAACCATAAAAGGGAAGGAGTCACAATTCTTTTCTCCCTTTGACAGAGCAATCAATACTTCATAGCTCAAAACGAGGGTCCCATGTCTTAGTAACTAATTCTCCTGGAACAGTCTGCAACAAATACTCCCTCAGGCTTTTAAAAACTTCACTGTAATTATTCAAAACTGAAGAATTTAAACAAGAAAAATTTTGAGACCGTTTGAAAAATACTGGTTTTAAAGCTTTAAGTCTTACCAAAACAGTTCAGTTGAGGTTTGCTTGATACTTAGGTCTCCACTTTAGAAACCAAACGAATTTCAAAGTGTCTGTTTTCAGTAGCTATTGAATGCACACTGTTACACAAAACAATTATTAAAACCACATATAATGGACCACCAGAAGATACCACTATCCTCAAGAAAGCAAACTGCTAATGTGTGACCCAGTGTAGTTCCTCACTGGATTGCAATGCACAATACTGTCAACTTGACTTCCAACTAGTCGTAAGCACTCATTAAAAGTAGTTTCCAGTTGGTTATCTCAGGTTAAATCTATCCTGTAATCATTTCATGCTGTCCTGACTGTTTTCTCTCCTAGGTGGGCCATGAGAAACAAGCAAAGGGGTCAGAGACCAGCCAGGCAAAGAGCAAAGTTGAGCCAGCTGAAAGGGAGTAGAAATACTCAGTCACTGTAGCTGATTACAGTCAGAGGTTGTTAGGCTGCTCCTAATAATAACAGTAAAAACAATGAAAACTAGAAAGTACTGGGGGTTTTAAGTTTGTGCCAACATCTCCTCAGTGAACACCAGTTCTCAGCAATGCTCTCAATGTCTGATTCCACTTGCTCCCCTTCTTCCTCCTGCTCCTCTGCAGTTGGTGATTCCCTTCAAACACTAGTTTTGTTTTCTTTTGTAAAGTATAATTGGTATCACCATCTTAGGTATGAATTCCTTTGACTAATTTGCTCATACATGCCATATTAAATAAATATATAGTTCTGTAGCAGTAAAAGAATCTCCTCTGTCCAACAGCAGACTTCCTGCTGTTTAGCATTAAGTGTCAGGAGAAGTTTACTTCCAAAAAGCAGTAATCTAAAACTTAGAGGAAGGAAAGAAACAAACACATCCTATAACAGAAAAAAGGTGTAATAGGAAGATCAAACAAATGCCAAAAGTAATTCAGTAATGCATCAAAAAATCCTTCCAAAGTGGATTTGTTATTCATGCTACCTGAATCTAGTGTGTTAGATGACATGCAGGACACCTGAAATAGAGACTGGACAGGCATTTCAAGATGAAAAATATGTTAAAAAGAAAACTACTGGGCTCTGACTGAAAGAGTCCGGTGGAGTTAAAAACCTGATTTCAGTATTAGCTACAGAGACAGGTCTAAGCAGCAAAAATTTTCAGGGGAGGGACTTAGAGAGCTGAGGCACAGTAGGAGCAGTAGGCATAGTGCTTAGTCCAGAACTTCACTATGACCAGAGTAAAAATAAAATTTGGCAACACCAAGAGCAGGAACTGCATATGAAGTAAGAAAGGGGTGAGTGGTGTAAGAAGCCAGAAGTTGCTGTAGGTTCGGTACTGAAATCACGGTATAATGGGGAAATACTCACCACTATCTGCCTGTGCATCTTCTGCTAGTTCCTCTTCCATTGGAAAATATGGATGTCCTCTCTCCCTGGTGGTGGTAAAGACAAACCTTTAGTATTGTTGCCTTTATTTGCCATTTAGCCCATTTTCATTTCCTCTCAAATGCTTTGAGAGTCCCAAAGATGCTATTTGTCTTCTGCCTGTACACAAATATGGATAACCCAAAGATATGTCCTACTTTGTAGAGTGAATTAATTGGCTCAGGTTTTAGGACCCCAGGCTCTGAATAAATTGCTACAGCAAGACTTTCATTTAAATATTGTGTAATGGTGGGAACTGACATGATTTAAATGTGTTGAGCTTCTCTTTAATATACTGAGATGAGATCTGCTTTTGAGACAACAAGGCTATTCCTTCACCTTTGTGGTGGACTTCACAAAAATACCCAGAGATAGACATTCTGAGATCACCTAATATCTTGAATGGAAAAGCAAGAGAGGTGAGTCTTTAAGAAAAAAAGGATTTTCTTCAAAACATTTTATGATAATGGAAAACAAATTTTAGAAGTTAACACAATTTTTAAAAAGATTAAACAGCTTAATAACACCTCTCCCTCATATGATTTTCATCTTTCAGATAATCTTTTTCAGGGTGCTACAATTTTCACTAGTTACTATTTTCCTCTGAAGTGGAAAAGGTCCAAATTTGTCATATAAAAACCAAACACATTGACCATTTTTACAAAAGTCTCAAAAAGAAGAATAAAAAGCATAAGTATTGCTCTTACTCTAAATTTTTTCTGCCTTTTGATTTCATATGTGTTCTCCATTTCCAAATGAAACACCTCAAAATGCACATTGAAGCAACTTTGCATCAATATTACAGCATGAAAAAAAACCTATCCAAAATCAGAAAATTCAGAAGTTGTATATAAAGAAACATGAATACTCAGAATAAGAAATACGGGCAGGATGCAAGCAAATCTCTCTTCATTTGTAATCATGACTTTGATACCAGTAAGAAGTCCCTAAAAATGCATTTCCTGTTTCCAGCTTTGGGTCAGAATCGATTTGGAAAAAATATTTTGAGGAATTGCAGGCTTCTCCGATGATTTCAGGAAAGGCAAAGTGACCTAACAAATTGCCAGCAATTGAAGGACAAAGAGGACAAAGAAATATTTCAGATATGTCATTCTTCTTGTTTTATAGCCAATCTGCATCCAAAAGTCTTGAGTATCTGCCAGAATCTGACTTTCCTGGGTAATTTCACATAAGAATTACGAATGAGCTTTTATCCCTTACAAGTGCTGAGAAAAACTTGAAAATAGACAAGCAGAAAGTTTTACATTTAGAAAACAAATGAAAACAATTGCAATGTATCTCAATATATTTAAATGAAATTCATGAGTTTTTAATGGGGTAACACAACTGATACCACTGAAGTTGAAGAAATAGTTTCAGACTATTTGCATAAATAGATAGTGGAGTGTTCAGAGACCTGAATTCTAATTCCAAACCCAGTAATGACGTGTACAATTTGTAACAGCCATTTCACCTCTGGCTGTCTCAGTTATCTCCTTTGAAAAATTAGATAATAATACTTACCCATCTTAGCAAAGTGTTTTGATATCCACAGAGAAAAGAGCTATAAGATTTCAAATTATTGCAGCTAATTAGCAATCATTTATCTTCTAAAAATTAAGACTATCATAGTTTTCATTATAAATTAACTCCTATCTGGAAAACGCTTTAGGCTGAAAGAGGATATGAACATTTCTGCTTGCGTTGATATCTGGGTTCTAGTTAAAGAAAGATACTGCAATATCCACTGTGCACATTTTTGTGATAGCATTCAGGCACTGTGCCAAAGCAAATTTTGAATTTTAAGGGCTCAGAAGAGGCTCAAGGGGATAACATGTCTACTTTGGCTGCGGATTCTGGGTTTCATGAGTTGGCTGATCCAGAAAACTCTTGTGCAGGCTCACCATGACAAAGGCATGCATCTCTCTGAATGTTGATTTTATTTTCCTGGGGGAAGATGGCAGGGGTTTTTTTGGGACAGATTTCCTAAATCAGAAAGATTTAAGCCTTTTGACACTGAAAATTGGGATAGCAACAAGTAGAACTGGTGTAACAAGTCTAGTGAGCAAAGAAACAAATTAGCAATGATAATTTTTCTGCCAATGCCTGACCAGGGCAGTACATTTTCCTCCTAGTCCTAAAAAATCTAGACACTGACTTGAAATACTGTACCAGATCCACATCAGTTTCATCATATCCAAGCACTCAGGAACTCATTCCAAGTAAGGACTGAATTCAGGTTATCCTTGTTTCAGTGGACAGTGCTACAAGATGGGAATTTCAACAAAGTTCCATTTTCTTTCAAATTGCCTTTTTCTTAGCTATGTTCTCAAAAGCCACAGAATGGAGAAAATTACTCATTCAGGTATATAACTTCAGCTATTTCAAAACTAAATTTTTTTTGTCAATTTTGCTGCCACACAGAATCTTTATATATGGAAGCCTCTCAAAAATTCTCAGTAAATTTGGACATTAAGTGGTTTGTCATCTCAGACAATTGTCTCGTTTATTCAAAATACAGCATAATTAAATCAAATGGGTGCTTATTTGCTAACACGTAAACAAATTCAGTGAGATGACACCACTTTCTTTCTATTTTGTCATCCTACACTTTTCTTCTTTCCAGAAAAAAGATGTTTAAATGTGTAAGCCTCATAAATGCAGTTCTTGCCTTCAAAAGCCTTGTGACTGACACTTCAACTGCATAAAATACATGAAATTAAATAATTATCAAAAAGCAGCCTACAGTTTTACTTTAGAAAACAGAACACATCTAACAGTTATTTTAAGCTGTCTCTGCCCCACCATTAACTGTTTAAGTGTGCTTAAATGACATCACCTACCAGCTTTTACATCCACAGAACACTGATCATCAGGTCTGACCACTAATTCAGTTTATGTAGAAATAGGGAACTATTACTGCAGAATAAAACTGTAGTGCTATTAGGACCAGCAATAAGCAAGAGATTTAAAATATTATTTCTACATTGTGCTACTTCTGCAGGATTTTATTTTTGTGCTTCATTCCAAAATGTGTTATTTTTTTTGTAGAAAAGCTTTACCCACTGGTGGGCTTTTGGGGGAAAAAAAAAAAGACACTTGGTCTTCCTTTTAGGACAGATTGTGTTATTCCTTTAGTTGTTTTCATTCCACATGAAGGAACTCAGTTTGTCCCAGGACTTCCAATCCTGACTCCTCCCAGCAGTGCACTGTGAGCCTTCCAGGCTGCACTCTCTGCTCTTTCTGACCTGGGGGTAGCACAGCTAAAACACAGCTGCAGCATTTGGGTTTCATGAGGGGTGTCTGCCACAAGGAACTCCATACTGATCATCTCTTCCAGGGTGAGGCACCTTCTTCAAGTCTAGCTCTGCTCTGGATGTGTCAGGTTTCTTCCCATCTGCCAAGTCCTGTTTCTTTAACTCACTTTCAAACACAGTCTCCTCAGCACTTTTTTTCTGAATCTTTCATTTCTTTTTGAAAAACAGCAGACCATCAAACATGTCTCTCAGCACTCCTTTTTGCCATTCAATTCACATCAGAGTACATCAATTTACTGAGCCGCTGATGAGTGCAAAACGGGCAAACAGGAGTCTTGCAAAACTTACTTTCATTAAAAAAAAAACATAAAGTCTTATAGTGTTTACATACAGAAAGAAAAATATCCAAGTGTAAATCAGGCATAGAAACCAGTGCTGTCTGTATATCATTATCCATCAGCACTAGAAAATTAGTAATAAAAGTCAGTTTAGGCAATCAACCCACGATCCCAAGGGGAAAAAAAAGTACTAGAGAATATGGCTGCTCTTAAAACAGCTAGACGACCTGAGAGCAAGGAGAATAACAGAATATATCAATTCTTACAGCAGTTAAGTATATAAATTATTTACTAGTCAGAGACCGAGAC
Organism: Promerops cafer; assembly: GCA_013398275.1. NCBI lineage: Eukaryota > Metazoa > Chordata > Aves > Passeriformes > Nectariniidae > Promerops > Promerops cafer. The sequence continues at coordinate 202,605 of VZSE01005087.1, forward strand.
AGCAAAGATAAAGCTACAAAGCAGGATCTAGACACATTATCTTTATCATAGCCCCATTGTCTCTCTTCTCCCTCATCAGAGAGAGAGAAGACATGGACCGGAGCCCTGCTATTGTTCTCCTCACTATTACTATGTTGCACACATGTGAAGTATTTTCCTATTTCATTAGGAGAAATAAATCTAACTCTAATTTACAGTCTTACACCTAAAGTAGCCCTCTGTATGATCCACATATCCTCGCTCTGCCACATGCAAGCAAAAGTTTCAAGTCTATTAAAGCCTGCCCTGTGAATAAAGGTTACCAGGTTTTTACTGAGCAGAAATAGGAGCAGATGACATCACCAGTTACTTATTAACTTACAGCGTAAAGAAAAACCATAAAAATGAGTATGAGAGGAGTACCACAAATGCAACAGGCAATAAAATTAACTGCCTCCCACATGGTGAAGAAAACCCAACAAGTCCCACATTTCACATGAAGTACGGGACGGTCTATCCCTGCTGCAGGACACTCGTTCCTGTGTAGCGGGGAGAGCAGAGGGCAGGCAAGGAACACCTGGCGCTCCGCAGGGCGGGCAGGGGAGGGAGCCTCAGCGGGGCCTTGCGGAGGCTGCGGGCACAGAGGGGCCCCGGGGCGCGCAGCGGCTGCGGGGCCGAGAGGAGCGGGGCTACCGGGAACAAGCCACGGCAGCCGCGGGCCCGCGGGGGCGGCTGTGCCCGGAGCGGCCGCGGCCTCCCCACAGCCCCGGTACCTGGGCCCGCTCCGCCGGCGCGCTCCCGTCTCCCGGCAACCGCGGCGGCGGCGCAGCGGCCCGGGAGCGGAGCCAGCGGGCGGGTCCGCAGCGCTACCGGGCCAATTGCAGGGGCCGGTGGTTGTTTTACTTTGGGTTGTTCGGGTTTTTTCTTTAAAGTAACATCTGCTTTGGCCACGGTTGCGGTCCTTGCAGAACTCAGCGGGAAATTTAAATTAGCGGCAAGTCTAGAGGAGACAGTCTTGAGCTGCGCCAAAGGAGGTTTAGGTTGGACATTAGAAGAATTTCTGCACAGAAGGGATGATTAGCTATTGGAATGGGCTGCCCAGGGAGGTGATGG
>VZSE01005087.1:204191-246935 GCA_013398275.1 Promerops cafer
GATGGGCTCACCGTCCTCGGAGGTGTTTAAGGAAAGACTGGACGAGGCACTCAGTGCCCTGGTCTAGTTGACATGGCGGTGTGTTCGGTCGCAGGCTGGACTGGATGATCCCGGAGGTCTCTTCCAACCGAACCGATTCTGTGATTCCCTGCATTCCCCAGACGTTCTTCCCGCCCGCAGTCTTTAGCGTGCGCTCCCGTGCGCCCCTCGCTTGGGGCGCGCTGCCCCGGGCGGCGCAGTTCGGCTAACTTCCCATACACCTGTGTGCTCAGGACATATATATATATAAAAATGTATAAAACATATATATATATATGTAAAACTTTTGTATTGATACAATAAATAAATGTTTTGGAATCTATGTTTTTCATTTTACATCTATATATTAAAAGCAGTTCTTGAAGCTGCCGGCTGGTATTTTGTCTGGCGTTCCGGCGGAGGGTGCAGGTACAGAGNACGCCCCCGCGGCGCAGGGGCCGGGGCTCGGGAGGCGCCCTCGGGTTTCGCCCGAGGTTAAGGTGGCGCGGGGTCGGGGGAGCGGCGGCGGCCCCGCGGTGAGGGGAAGGGGCGGCCCGGTCCGGGCGGCCGCTCTTCGCCCCCGGTGCCCTTTCCTGCCCGCGGGGCTCTCCCGAGCTCGGTACGAAGCGGTGCGGAGACGAGTTTCGCTCCCCAAAGGTGCGGCTGACCTCTCTCCTAGGAGGAAGTGGCCTCCTGCTTCCTGGCAGCCTCCAGTATCGCTCGCGTGTGGCCAGCTCGGCGGGGACCTGGGCTCTGGGCACGGACACGGGGGGGATCCCCTTTGGCCTCCCGCAAGCGCCCAGCCGAGCTTCTGCTGCTGGCTCAGCAGCCTCAACCTCTTGGGGATTTCTGGGGTAGCTGCAGTGCTGCTGCACCTGCTGGGCACCTGCTCGTGTGGGGAGCAGGACCCCACCTCCCGTCCACGGGCAGCCTTCAGCCAGCAGAGTTCTCTCTGCCAAACTTTGTGGGTTGCCTGACAGCTTCTAACCTCCTCTTGGAAATAAAGTGATCGTTTCGCTTCTTGGATGCCTGGGTCTTGGCTGATGATCTGGCTTTAAATACTGAAGTTCGGTTTTTCTCAGAGAACCAGTGAAGGAAGCAAAAAGTATAGAGGGTATGCTTGTTTATTGTCTTGCTTTACAGCTGTATTCCTGGGAGATGTTCTAGCCAAAACTTGGCTACACTGGCTCCAGAGGTTTGTGTTTTCGCTGCGAAGCCATAGATGTAGCCAAAACTTACTAGATTGGTGGTGTCCATATTTGTTCTTTCCAACCAGGATAAGAAAGATAGTGTCCTGCCATGGGGTAATGCAGTCCAGGTTTAGGAACCAGCCTTAATTTTCCAACTTTTCAGTTTTCTTGGAGGAGGTTAATGAGAAACATTGGACATGCAGCAACATCTGACTGTTCGCTGGGGAGGAACAGTAGGTTTTCAACCTCCTCAGAAAATAAGCCTTCAACTTCTGGCTGTTTTGCAGAACAGAGGTAATGAGAAACCATCCCTTCCATAAAGAGATGTGGGTTTTGTTAGTAAAAAGCACACAGTGGTTTTGAATGTTTTCTTCTTGCCAGAGAGATGCTATTGTAGGAAATCCATGGAAAACGTTCTGTTCCCATGAGCCTTTACGAGCCAGAATTCATATGGGTTTTATTTAATTGACACTGAGATCAAGGTTTTGCCAATCTAGAGAGTTTGAATTGGTTTATTGTGATTTTCTGCATAAAGACCCCAGAGTCAGCTATTTCACAATGAAAGCTGAAACAAGATGTGTTCAACTACAGTGCTTTTGAATAAGAGCAACTGTAACTACCTGTCAGCGGTCTGGACCTTGCTGTGCTACAGCATTGTAAAAACTTGTTTTATCGAAAGGTTTGCACAGCTGCTGGTTTTTCTGTGTTTAAGTGCATGTGTGTATATCTTACTTTTCAGAAAAGCCTTGGATTCAGGGGTTTCCCTGGCTCCCTCTGTCTTTGTGTGGTATTCTTAAGGCAAGTGAGTTTGCTCTACCTGTGCTTTCAGTTGGCTGACGAGGAGTCCCATTTCAAACCAGAAACTGAGCAAGTACTGCATTGACAATACCCTACTGCAGAATGACTTGTTGAGGCAGCATGCACCTCTGCAGCATCTTTTCCACAGTGTGGAAACTGTGTGAGCTCGTATTTACCTGGAATGTAGTGTGGAGGTGGCAGCCTGAGAGGACACTGAATGATGCTTGACAAAGAATGATGTTTGCAGTTGTGGTCCAGATGTTACTACGTAGTAGTAGCAACTTGTTCTCTTGCCCTCATCCTGAAAACATGGACTAGAGGGAAAGTCTTTGAATATATAATAAAAATCAAGTGTTGTTTCATGGAGACCTGTGCAGTTGGTACCTTCAAGCATCCCACTTTCCTTCCTGCCTTTCCTGCCGTCGTGCTCCGCAATGAAGAAGCAACCAGTACAGCACTGCAATCCCTGCCTGGTTCTCTGGCATGTATTCCAAACAGGGCATCCCACACTTGCCCTGCACTGTTTGTATTCCCTTATCAAAGGCGACTGGTGATAACTTTGCTATTGTTAATGACAAGCACAACTTACTGTACTATCGAAGTTTAAATAAGATAGAGATGTTTCTGGAGTATAGCTGAACTACAGCATAGCGTATGAGAAACTTTGTAAAACCTCCCAAAGTGTGTGCAGCTGCTTGGATGGAAACTGCTGTGTAGGTTGTTAGGATGAGTACATAACAAATACATAATGATAGCTTAATTTAAAAGGAAAAAAGGGGGTTATTGATGTGTGCTGTTCTGAAGCGGTGATAAACAATTAACTACAGTGTTACAGCCTGAAAGTTGTATTGTCTTAATCCTGGTCACCACTAGATAACGTTCTGATGAGTGTCTGAGCAAGGCCTTGATAAAATTCATGTGGTGTTTATACAAATATAAGGCGCTGCAGAACTTTTCTGATTAGGATTAAAAGCCAAGGGTGTCCCATCCCATGTGCTTCTGGGACAGTTTTCCCCATGTAGAAGGAGAGCACAGAGTGATGTGCTACATAATGGCTACTCATGCTTTGGAGAAAATAATTCAGTCCATAAGGTGGGCCAATGAAGCTTTCTTCTGTCAGGGGAAGATGGGGCTCATGTTCTAACCAGGGTTTGTAACCCTGGATGACTTCACCGGAGGGGCTGGGAGGTCTATAGGTGCAGGTCCTGGATGGGGCCAGAGGAGATGTACTGGGGTCACTGGTCTGGTGCAGATGGTGTGATGGGAGGCCTGAGGTGTCTGTGGGCTGACAGCCTCCTATGTTCTTTTTTGCAGGTTGCCTCTCACTCCTGGTGACAGTGCAGGATGCCGAGCGTTACACCACCTTATTTGCCACTGTCATCCTCAAGTGTGACTACAGCACCTCGGCACAGCTGCAAGACGTGGTGGTGACCTGGCGCTACAAATCCTTCTGCAAGGACCCCATCTTTGACTACTACTCAGCCTGTAAGTGTCAGGCTCTCTTCAAGTGGAAAGAAAGGGGAAGGTAGACTCAGTGGGGTAGTACAGGCTTTTGACCCCCTCCTATGCAAAAACCAGGTGGCAGCATTTCCCTGTACTCCAAGGAAATGCAGGTCATGTTTGTGATTTCCTTTGAAATGTCAAGGCCTTATGAGATTGTAGAAATCCCATCCAAAGCAGCTCTTTTGTCCTCCTTGTCATCAACTCAGAATACAGAGCAGTTCAGCTGTGGTTGACACAAGTCAATCTTGGCAGTCCCATCTCATCCTTCAGCATGTTTGAAAGCAAGGGCCCTGCAACTACATTAATTCTCTTGTGTGTCTTTACATTTAATCCTTAGCTGGAATCAGATCATGGATTATTTTCTGTCTTCATGAGCTTCATAACATGTAATGAGAGACAGGAGGGGAAGGGAGACAATCCACAGAGCAGTTCATGTATGTCTGGAGGTTTTGCTTGGTAGATAAACACCCTTTTGTTTTAGTCCTAGTACTCCTGGGTGTTTTATGACTTTTTTCCTTTCAGCTTCGTACTGGGAGCTGCCTTCCAGCCTACCACCATTAGCTTCTTTCAACTGCTGTTGTTTCAGTTTTGAGTACAGGAGGCATCTCCTCTGCAGCTCCTGCATTCTCAAAATCTCTGCCATTCCTGTGCCTCTACCTCTGTTTGTTTTTGAGTACTCCAAAGCAACTTACTGGTTTGAAGCCATGGTTTGTATTGCTAAACCAAAGCAATTGCACACAATGTACTCAAGAATTTCTCTACTGCTCACAAGAGGATAGAAATTGGTCTTTTGAAATAACTTCTGACGTCTCTGATGATGTGTGTTTGTAGCATACCAGGCTGGTTTAGCCCTTGGCCAGGACCCTTCTGACGACTGCAATGACAGCCAGCGGAAGGTGCGCATTGTCATCCAGAAATTTGGGCAGAAGGACCCTGTGCTGGGCATCGACTACCAGCAGCGAAAGATCACCATTCAGAACCGTGAGTGACCTCCTAGGCAGGCAGTGAACCTGGGAACTGTCCAATATCTGGGTCTGCTAGGTGAAGAGAAGCATAAACATGGCTAATGTCATCTGTAGTTTGTACACTGCACATGGTAATGGAATAAGAGCAGTGAAGGGCCCTGTCCCCAGCTGGCCTGAGGGTGTTGGAGGCTCTACAGCTTAAGGCTGAGTTGAGGATGCCAGAGCATTTTGCTGAAGAGCACAACAACTGAAGAGCTCAGAGGCTAGAAAACAGTTCATTCTTCCAAGTACTGCATAATTGTCCAGGTGTGTTATATGCTCCCTGCTGTCTATGGAGCAGTAGATACTGCTCCTGCCAGAGGAGCCATTGGGATTGCTGACCTAAGATGGACAGTGATCTGTGTTCCAAAACCAGTAGGGCTGGCTTCCAGCAACACAGAAAACATGGAGTGGCAGTGAATGCTGTTTGTAGGAGCTCTCAGTGGACTGAAATGTGATTGTTTGAAGGTGATGGCTGTGCTTGGGAAGAGGGGAGATGCAGTACTCTGTGTCTCCTGCAGGCAGAGGGCTCTTTTCAGGTGGAGCCTGCAAGTAGTGCCTGTCAGTCACAAAGAGCCCACTGACCTCTCAGTCGCTCTCCCACAGGAGCAGACCTTGTCATCAGTGAGGTCATGTGGTGGGACCATGGCATGTACTACTGCACTGTGGAAGCACCAGGAGATACCTCAGGTGATGCGGACAAAGAAGTTAAGCTGATTGTTCTCCGTAAGTGCCTGTGCTTTGTTGCCAAGATGCCTCCTCCTGTTCTCCTCCACCCCAAGACATCTCCAGCAGTGGAGAGGTGCTCAGTAAGCTACCATGGCCAGATACATCAGGATCAATCCTTTTTCTCTCTCCTTTTTTTCCCACAGACTGGCTCACAGTACTCCTCATCATTCTTGGTGGCCTCCTTCTCCTTCTGCTGATTGGGATCTGCTGGTGCCAGTGCTGCCCCCAGTATTGCTGCTGCCACATCCAGTGTGGCTGCTGTCCAACACGGTGCTGCTGTAATCAGAAAGGTGAGGTTCAAGCAAATATGCAACCATTTATGGCTTCTGTCAAGACAAAAGCTTGGCTGGGAGCTTGCTGACCTCCACTTTCTCCCTTTTGCTTAGCACCCATATAAACTGAGACATTTCTTTGGCCAGTGTGACCTCCAAGACCAGCTAATCTGAAATTAGAGGAGGGGATCTCAGATACATGGAGTCTGTCTTGCTCCTCTGTGTCCAATTATCAGAAGTTTCTCCTCACTCACACCTTGTTACCAGCTTCTCTCACATCATCCAGGGTACAATCAGTTCCCTTGTCTGGGTAGCTCAAGACTTTTCTGTCTTGTGGTTCATATGCCTGTGCATGTGAGAAAGGCAAGCAAATGCCTTGATACTAGTCTCCAAACTAGCCTTACTTTCAAGTATTTTGCTCTGAGAAGAATTACATAAAAATTGGAAATTTTTTATCTGCATGTTTTCTTCAGAGCTGTTCTTCCTACTAGAAATAGGTTTTGTTTGGTTTTCTTTGGGGAAGGAAGTGAGGAGAAAGCGAAGAAAGATGGTCTCTCTTGCTGGTCAGCCTTGCCAAGTGCATTCTGAAGTTTTGAGGGTCTAAAGAAACTTTGTTGTGTTTGCTTTTATCAGTAATAAAGTTTCTGCAGCCAGACCCTGTTCTTTTAATAATAGCCTTATTAAAACTGTTTGAATTTTGGCTGTTCATTTAATAAAACCTCTGCATTCCTGTAACTGAAACTTGGTTAGCAACAATTCGACTAGTCCCTCTGAAGCTTACACAGTCTGACAGTAACAAAACACAACAAATAAGTTTATTTATCATTGAAATCCCCAGGTTCTTCCCCAGATGCTACAAGGAGAGGATTTATGAACAAGGATCTCTGTTCCAGGTTTACATTTGCCTTCAGAACAGCTATTTAGTATAGATTGGATGTTAGTAAACTGTGAGAGTTTTAGATTTAAGCTTAATTTGCTTAGCCTTTGCAAAGAGTGAGCAGAACATTCCTTTTATTGCTAAAACCAAAACTAAACATTGGAGGCCTTACAGGTTGTCATGTAAAATGTGTAGTGTTGACGAGGCTATGGAAATCTGGCAGAAAAATCAGTTTCTGTGAAGGGGGAGAGAGGTGATGGAGATGAGAGACTCACACCTCCAGAATTCCTAGTTCTCAGCAAAAAAGAGATTCAGAGTTGCTGCGAGCTCCTTTCTATTTTTCTGTGCTGCAGATTATAGCTCACTCCACACTGCTGCTGTTATTTCCTCCTGTTAAAGAGGAGGGATTCTTGCAGGGTTTTCTAAACCTCTCCGTGTTCATGAGAGAAGGTACAGACAAGTCCAGCCTCCTTGACTGGATGCTGGATTCTGTGTTTGTAATTTCCATCCAAGCTGCCTGCCCTCTATATCCACTTTGCAAAGGATCCATGTGCCTGCTCCTCTCTGCTAGTACACCTTCTCTTTACTTCTTCATGCCTCTGACTTAATTTTTTTGCACTCCAAGAAATGAACTGGAGGCCTTAAAAAACACAAGAAGATAGATCCAGGGGACACGTTAAAAACAGTGCTGAGGAATGACATTCCACACAGCTGAAGAGAAGGCAGAAATCCTCACCTGTGTACGGTCACAGGGGGAGTGCGGGTGCTTCCTTCCCCGTCGCTGGCCGCTAGAGGACAGCGTGGAACTGCTGAACAGTCACAGGTGCCAGCGAGGCAGGACAAGCCTGGGTGCTGTGAATCACGCCGTTAACGAGCATGGGTTTGAACCGAGCAGTAATAGGAGTGCATTGTTTGAGTAATTCGGGATTAATGTACAGAAATATTAGAAATGCCCCAGGAGCAAGCCAATTACATTCCCTGTGGAAAGCTCTGAGAAGAGCCCATCAGAGTAAATATACGTATGACCTCCTTCTGTTCCTATTTGTTCTTTTTCTGCTGTGGACTTCTTCCAATAATGAATCAGGGAAAAAGTAGGATATACTTGCACCTGGGTCTCACTAAGTTGCAAAATATTTTATTTTTATAATTGGCCCAGCAGCTGTTAAAGTCTGTCAAAGGTGAAGAACAGATTTTTCCAATAGAGAGTAAGTGGAGGAAGCAACAAAACTTTCTGGTAAAGCAGGGTGGAGTTTTGGAATTAGGGTGAATCTGACCTTCCTCAGATAAATATGTTCAAATAGATCTGTAACATCAAAGGTTTTGCAGATGGGAAATCAGAGTATATATTGGATTCAAATTGGAAGGCAGAGTATCTGGGGAAGGAAGAAGGGCTGATGGTAATGAAGGAAGGCCAGGGCTAGTTCTGGATTTGTTCAGCTGTAGAGAGAAATCAGAAAATGACAGGGACAGGATGACTTTGGTCCTAGTGACAGCCTTCTTACCTTAAGAGGGAGAATGCTAAGCAGGTATGCCCACAGGTGCTGGATCTCTTACTCCTCAGGCAAACACAGGACATGCACTCAGCAGGCTCTAGGACATTCTCAAGGTAATAACTGGAGGAATGGGAGAGGGAGAGATAAGGCCTTCCCCTTCTATTTATCCCTTTTCTTTGTATTCTTTCTCTCATTCTCTAAATTTGAAACCTAAAATGGAAGGATATCCCTTGGGACAAAAAGAATCAACTTTGACATAAAGTTCTTGGAAGCTGCTACCTCAGACCACACAGCTTTGAGGATACCAGATTATTAGGATTAAAACCCCTGAAGTTTCCAGCTTTGTAGTTCCATCTGGTTGAAGCCAGACTGGGGAGGGGGAGGGAGGTTACAGTGGAGAATTAAGTGGAGCTGCATGAACTGTGGAGAAAAGGAAGGATGTGTTGAGGGGCATGGTCTGTCCCTCCTTTGCTGCAAGTGGTGCTCTGGATAAATCCAGTGAAACAGCTGAAGGAGGACATGTATGATAAGTGGAGTGCTACCTAAAGTGGAGAGCTCAGTCCCAAAGAGCATGCAGTCTAAATGCTGCCTACTGCAGTGAACCCAAGGGACAGAATTAATTGGAGCTTAGCTCTAGCCTGGTTTCTTAAAGAAGCAAATCTTATGCAGTCAACTTGTCTGTCTATCCCTTGTCTCTTTCCCTCCAATAGCTTTTAATTTCATCAACCAGCTTCAGCCAGATTGATCAGAGGGGTAAAAGTCTCAAAGGCAATTATGTTCCTATCTGTTTCCTGAACTGTAATGTTTTGTTCATGCCTGGCCAGACAAGAGGCTGCAGTAAAAGTCTGTCACTTTTGAAACTCCAGGAAAGCCATAAAAGAGAAATTTTTAAAGGTGCTGTTGCTGAAAAGCTTCAGCCGGTAACAACAGACAAGTTTGTCTTTGTAAGGCCAGGGACTTTCAGAATTTACATGCTTGTAAACTTGAGTTTTGATTGTTTGTGTTAGAAGAAATAAGTTTCTGTAAGATGTTTTTAGGTATTCCCCCAAAAGATGCAGCAATGAGCTATGGTTTGACGACAAGTGAGCTTGTCTGTGTTGAGCAGGTGAGATAGAAATGCTGAAAACAGGGAAGTGAAATTGGAGTCTGACCCCACGAATAGGGGTCTGGAGTTAGCAGTGGTGGAAACCCTGTGAAAGAGAGAAATTTCCACTGTTTGCTCTTTTGGCACCCTAGACATTGCCGTTGAGAACAGGAAATTTAGTTTGTTCACCACTTTGACCACACTGTCTTAGAGGATTTAATTTTAGCAGTCATTCTGAGGTAAATTACGGAGTGACAAGAAGAGCGGTCAAAAGACTAGAAAGGGAAAAGCTGGACAGTGCACCTCTGAGTGCCCTCTTTGTGAAACAGAGAGAAAATGATGGAGTGTAGAGTGGAAAGTATGATCTGGACAGAACCCACATAATGGTGGCAAGGAAAGGCCTCATTTAGCAGGAAATCAAAGCCAAAAGGGGAGAAAGGACCAGTGACGAGCTGAAAGTATTTTGAGAGAGAAAAAACTGTTGCATGTCTTGATGTATGAAACATTATTTCCCACCTTTCTGCAGCTCTACTCTATAATGACAGGGCAAGTAGAAGTCTTAACTTAGTTAGGTGCTGCATACTTAATCATAGTGTTGTTTGTTCCCAGTTGCTGGGACTGGAATCAGAATGTTAGGCAGTAAAGCTTTTCTTCTGTTCTAGGTACTTTTTTTGAAGATGTACAACTTTGCATTGGAATTTCCTGTGCTCTGTTTTACCTTTGTCATAGGGTGGAGAGAGATTTTGATTTTGTGAACTTACTGTATCCAAAGGCTACAACCTGTGAAGCAAAATGGTATGTGATCTGCAAGCTGTGCCCTCTGGACAAGTTCTGTAAGCTTTCTTTTCCTTTTATAGTGCTGGAACGACACCGGTTCATGAAGCGGGCTCAGGCACTTGCACCTTGGTTATCACCCAACATGTTCTATGGAGCTGGCGACAGGAGCTCAAATCTTTCCTCTTACCAGCTGAACCCTCTGCTGCAACAAGGTGAGACCATGGGCATCATTTCAGAGGGAAATCAGGATGAGAAACAGGTAACTTCCTTGGGAAGTTCAGCATTGAGGCTTTAGCCTCTCTACCAGAAAAGAGAGAAAGATATTTCTAGCATGACTGCAATGTCCTAGAATGACAGCTCTGCCACATCTGCAGAGCCCCATAAACTTGTCTGGGTGCATAAAAATAGCCTGTTACCTTAAGTGTCTTGCTGGGCTCAGTGCTGGGTGAAGCAGTTTAACACTAACTAAGGTGTATCTGTGCTACACCCCAGCGACTGCAGGGTAAATATACCCAGCTTATCTTGCTTTGTGTGGCAGAGGAGGGTACTGTCTCTTTGTTCTGCTGTGCTGGTCACGGTCAACTCCTTATAGCCAAAACTGACATGACAAGCGAGGTGCAATTTGTTTGAGTTCTTATCAAATGTCCAGTCTTCAAATGATTAAGGGCAAACTGCCTTCTGTGCAACAGATCTAGCCTGCATGCAGCAAAAAATTAAGGACTCTTTAATGAACCAGGAAGAATTTTCTTCTCCATTTGTTGCTTATATCTGTACATACCTCTGTGTGTGTATGTGTGAATACGTATAAAAATTTTCTTTTTTTATTTTCGTTTCCTTTTGCAGTATTTCTTCCGGTTCAATGAAATACAGAAGGAAACTATGGTCTTTCTCTGATTATTTGTAAATGAAATACGGTATCAGTGCTGTAGGAAAAAAATGTTCCTCTAAATACACAGGTCATATTTCCAGGTATGCTGGACTTCTAACCTCTGTATGGCCTAAAACATGTTAGATCATGCTGCAGCTTATTAGTTACTACTCTTTGCACCATACCTCATTTGGTCTGGATGTGCTGGTTGTGGTGCCTGAGACTTGTGCAGCTTTTGCAGTGAGGTGGAGCAGGAGAAGAGTAGCAACTCAGCCAGGATCAGGTGTGCGGAAGGGCCTTCTCTTCAGTGTTTCCTCTTGACTTGCTGTGTTTTCCTGTGCTTTTATCCTTAGATGTATCTCTGCAGAACAGTCTTCCACTGGTGCAGCCACAAGCCCAGATTTCCCATAACAACGGTGTTTTGGACTACCTGGAGTCTGAAATCCAAAACCTGAACATGTCCCAGCTGCGGCCGCCCTCCCACCAGCGGCAGGCTCTGCAGCCCAGCTTGCTGTCCTCGCTGGGCTCCGACATCGTGCCGCCTCCTCTTGCTGACCACGTCTCCTCCATCCATGGGAGCAGCAACTCCTCACGGCCACAGAGAGCTGCCCGCACCCCCAGGCCCTGGGACTCTGCAGCAGAGGACAGAAGGGAAAACCGCAGGTGGCCCTTGCCTTCCAGTGGGGATTCTCATTCCAGCTACAGTCAGGAGCCCTGGGACAGGCAGCGAGAGGATCATCCTCAGAGGCAGAGGACAGGTGGCTACAATGGCAGGCCCCAGCACTCCAGACGGGATGCGTCACCCGCACGCCAAGCTGAGAGGGGCAAGAGCAGCAGCGGTTTCTATCCAGAGGAGACCAAGGAGCGCTCCAGCCACCATCGTGGTGGGAGGCAGGAGCCTGGGGGAAGGCGAGAATATGAGCACCATGCTGGGAGGAGCAATTACTCTGGCCAGAGGCGGCACAGCTACTCTCCCCCCTCTTCTCGCAGGGGCTCGTGGAGCTCCTCAGAAGAGCAGGTCCGTGTCCCGGTGTCAAACCGCAGGCGGAGGAACCGCAGGTCCCGGGAGTGGCCAGAAGAGAAACCCCCGAGTTACCGCTCCTTAGAAATCATCCCAGCTCAGGACAAGAAGCACAAAGGCAGCGCAGGGACCCGCTCGGTGAGTCAGCTGCCTTTGTGCTTTCCCGTCTAAGGGAAAAGGCGGGGTTTAGGGAGTGAGAGGGAATGTTTTCTTTTTTCTGTAGCCTGTTGTCTTTCAAAGAGAGGCCAAGGAGCAAGGAGTGCTCTGCACAGCATGGTTATGAAGAGGCTGCTGAGTACCCGCCTTTTGACAGGCATTGTCTGGATGTAGTGTGTTCAGGGGCAAAGCAAAAAGTCAAATCCCTGGAAGTGTTCAATGCCAAGCTGGGTGAGGCCGTGAGCAACCTGGTCTAGAGGGAGGTGTCCCTGCCCAGGGTAGGGGAATTGGAACCAGGTGATCTTTAAGGTCCCTTCCAACACAAACCATACTATGATTCTGTGATTCTGAAATAAAGTAAGTCCCCTACAGGCTGACATGTTATATTCCTGTCCCTATCAAGAAGCTTTTGGGATTCTGTGTATATATTGGTATATAAAATAGCTGTTCTGGTACTATCTGGGGAGAAAGCACTTCCAGACTAGGCAGCAGCTGCAACCAGCTGTAACCAGCTCTGGTGTTGGTTTACTTCTGATTTCTTTTTAAATGTGCATGATATTTTTAAGATGGCACATATGGCAAAACATCCAGGTAAGAGAGCTAAAGCTACATGAAATAGGCTTTAAGGTCATGGATGGCATGGATGAAAAATGTGTCATTCTCCAGGCCAGGTGGAAGAGGATGACTCCCTTGTTGGGACTCCTGAGAACTGAACATACATTATATGGGCAGTGAACAGCTACTGTTCACAGCTCTTCTTCTCAGTTTGCACTGGGATTAGACTTCAGGTAGCAACCTAAGTGTGAAAAGCTTCATATCCAATTGCTAATCTCCAAATTAGACAGTGTAGTCCCCCTGAAAAAATGAAGATTCTTTTAAATAAAAAAATGCTAAGTGTCCCTTATCACACATACACAGAATTTACCAGGTAGGAGTATTTTGAGGGGCTGTATGTTGCACATTACCGTTTTCCCTTCTGTGTTGTGGAAGGAAGTGCAATTCTAGTTCCAGCTGGAATGTCTATATGTATGAATGGTTTCTGTTGTGATGCTCAGAGCAGGTGGGAAGACATAGAATTTTCATTCATCATTCCTTGTTCCTGAATCTTTTCTTTTCTCTTGCAGGACAGAGGAAGTTCCCACAGTGGAAGAAGCATAGTCATTTAATGTCAGTACTGGAAAAACTAAGATTCCCACTGGACTCCTCCTAGGTTTTTTTACTATTTAGGTTGGGATGGCTGCTTTTGATTGAACAGACAAACAGCAATAAAAGGCTGGGCAAAATTCTAATGGGCTGAGGTTTGTTGAAAACATTCTGGTAGAAACAGCAGATTTTTTAAGTAAACAGTGTATTCCCAGTCTTTAAAGAGAGATATCAGTTCTCTTTATTAAGTGCAGTGGCACTGCAAGGAGCCCAGTCTGTAGAATGCTGGTGCTTTGCTCACTGGTTACCGGAGAAAGGTTCCAATGTTCACAGAGTTGTAAAATCACGAGACAGTAGAATAATTTAGACTGGAAGAGGCCTCTGGAGGTCATCTGATCCAGTCCCCTGGGAGCTTTGTGGAGGGAGGCACAACATCTTTCTAAGGCCCTCTGTTGTGCTTCAGAATGTGTAATGTTTGTTGCTTCTGCCTGGCTGCTCAGCATAGCTGGACAGTTGCTTCCTTTTGTCCCCAATAAGCCTCTCTCCCAAACAGGAAGATGATGGTGTAATAAGGTCCCACTGGCATGTCTGCAAATAGCCAGCTTATCTGCTGAAAGAACCTGTTCTACTTTGAGCCTAGACCTTCGTGCCTTAAAAGATACTTGTTCTAGCCTTTCATCCAGACTTGAATTTATTTGTAAACTTAAAGGGCTAAATAAAAGATTTGTTCTTCCCTACAGGGACTGAGCAAAGTATGACTACTCTCCTTTACACCATGGACCAGAATTTCCTTCAGCTCAAGGAAGCATGGTTTTGGTGAATATATGTTGCCTAAGCCATGTACTCTTTTCCATACATTTCATGTTCTCCCTTTCCTCTCCGTGCCATGAATCATATACATGGGGTGGGATAAAGGACTCTGAAGAAGTCTTATAGTCACCATTTTTACTGCTGTCCTTGATCTTTACCCTGACACACCAACCCTGCATGTGTGATGCATCTGATCTGGAGCTGGACTGTAGGGTTTCCTCAGTTCTCACCCTGACACTAGAATACAGAATTTCTCTATGCTTTGAGACCAGTTGTGAATGACAACTTGTCGTTTCTCCTTGATGAGATTAATCCACTGTTTTAATTTAAAATGTGCTGGAGAAAGAGAACCTCTTTGGGTGCTGGCTGCTTCCACAGGAAACTGTCTTACCAGAGGCGCTTCTTGGATTTAAGAGACTGCAGGTTGGCAAGGAGCTTTTGGAGAATCTTGTGCATTATTTTGTAACCCAGAGGCACTGGAGACTGGCCAGTACCAATGACTGTGTTGCCTAGCTTATTTCCCAGCTGGTGCCACATGGAACCCCTGCTACTGTTTGTTCTTTAATGTCCTAATTACTTGTGTGCTTATGCTTTTCCCTGGAAGACTTAGAGAGATTTTCACTTTGTCCACCTCCTTTTTTTTCTTTTCTTTGGCCAATGATGGGAAACATCACACTTTGAACAAATGGTCCTACTTGGATATCCAATGCAGTTGCTGGTCAATCCAGCACTACTCCAGGGTGCTCATCTTCCTACAGTTTCTTGGCTGAACATGCTTATTTGTAACTCCTGCCTATGGAGATAAAGCAGGAAGACCAAGGAGCTTCTTTGGTTGACTTTGTTTCAGCACTGGAGGCCTACTTTTTGAAGACAGAGGGTTTCTTTACCCACAGCTCATGGCTATCACAAAAATTTTTAAAAAATAGCTAAAAGAGTAACTCCAATGTTTGAATTCAAGAAAGGAGGGCTGTAATTTGCATAGTACTTGTCTGCATTAGGTCCAGACTGAACAATGTGAATTGACACGAGTCACATTTGAAATATAGGGAATTGTGTTTGCAAAACTTGCAAAGCTAGGATCACGCTTGAATTTATCAGCCACTGTTTGTGGATAATTTTTTTCTAATTTTATGACATGCTTAGGATTTTATGAACTATCTTTTTGTATGATGGACTGGTATTTTTATTAGTTAAGAGGTGTTTATGATGACTGCAATGACAGAAATTTATATGGGGCTGCTTCTTCCAAAACTAGCAACCAGTTTTGATGTTAGCTTTATCCTCTGCTGACTTCTAGCAGATAGCCAAGGCCCTGCAGATTCTACCCTTGGAAGCTGAATTGCTAACTTGGAATTTGACTCTCTCCTTGTGCTTCCAATAGGTTCATACATCATGCAAGAGGACTTTTCCCTGTCCTAGCCCAAATGTCCCGGTTTCAGGAAAGGGCTGCCCCTTTCTCCATCAAAGAGTAGAGGCTATTTGAGGCTATATCTCTGTGGTGAGATCCCAAGATAGTTGCATGGAAGGAGTTCACTTCCCCTCCACATTCAAATGTGTACAAGCCAACACATATCCAGCAAGTTTTTCCAAGAGCAAGAAGCCACTCACGCTGCAAGAAAACCAAGATGACTCTCTGTAACAGGAGCAGCTGTTGGAGCTGCTGGAGTATGAGCACGCTAACAGCAGAGGTGGTGCTTTGTTACCTACACCTGTGAAGGAGCCCTCCATCTTTATTTGTTCCTCTAGTCCCCATAATTGACCTAGGGTGACTAATTGTAGATTGTGAACACAGTTCACAAATTGTGAAATCTGAGGGGTTTTATCTATATCATACTTGATTTCCTCTTCAGTCACTTTGTTCGTGTTTATAGAAACATTAAACAAAACTCTTCAGGGAAAATTGATTGTATCTCTGTGCTAATTCTGTAATTTCTGAAATTGTGACAGAAGTAGATTGCGTGATCCAGCAGGGAAGCAGAAATGATACCAGGCTTACTGGTCTGCAAGCCACTGTGGTTCATAAAGCACCAGTTGGTGGGCTGTGAAATAACAACAGAGGAAATCTGCCTTTGCGTGCTTTACAGCTGCAAGCAGACAGAAAAGTGGGAAGGAAATAGGCTCTGCTTTAGATGCTTTTTCTGATTTTAATTGGCTATAAATGAAACCCATTGTGGCAGCATTGCACAATATAACGTGGACCTTTTTCCAGTAAGATCACAGGGTCTTTTGACTTTTTAAGAGAGACAGAGAGAACTGAGCAGCTCCAGTACAGCACACTGAAAGAAATAACAGTAGGAAATATCCTAGACTCATTCTTTCTACATTGCAATTTATTCATGCTTCATTTTTTAGCTATTCCAGAGAGCTGATGTTCATATGTCAGCCCATTCGTGATGGAAAAAGTTGGATATTTCACATATGGGAGTTATTGCTATTCTAGACTTTTGTTCTTCCATTCTTGTTGGAAGAACAAGGAATATACCTTATCCCTAAAGAATGAATCTTCTGTCTCAGATGAAGTGCCTTCATAGCCACTGGTGTTACCCTAATTTAAAATAATATAATGAGTAAGTGACCATGCCACACAGGGCCAGATAAGGTCACCCATGCTACAGTCAGCTGCTTTCTACCTCAGACCAGAGATGCATAAGAGAGATAAAGAATCGTGTAATTTTTCTTTGATTAAGAAAGTACTTGCAATATCTGGCTTTCTTGCTTATTTGCAGAGCGCCCTGCCATTCTGGAATGCCATTCCAGGAATGGGGGGCAAGGGCTGCTTCTGTGCAATCATTGATCTGGTCTTGGCAAGTGCCCGTTTGGCGCTAGAAAGTGCTGAAACACCCAGTTGCTATCTCTGGGATTGTATTCATGATAGCACTGCCTAAAGTTAGGCTGACTTCAGGGCCGGGGAACTTACCTTGTGTGATAACAGCCACAATGCAAAGCTCTTCAGCAGTATGAATTACCACACAGGGCAGCTAAGTCCCTTCTGTTACTACCTCCTGCAGCACATCAGTTTAAAACACCCACTCAGAGCCTCCCATTTGTTGACCTGACATAAGAAAGAAATGACACTTGAGGTTATCTTAAATTAACCCCTCCAAGTAATGACTGCTCATTCCTGTTTCTGCTAAGTTTAATGCCTCTGGTGTGCCTTGTGCTGGTCTTCTGAACCTTATTCCAGCTGTAAAAGAAGATTATAAATGTGTACATTCTCTTCAATGACTGTCAAATGTATAATTGAAATATAAGAGAACTTTCCACCAGTTGCTCTAGTGTGTTCTTCCTAGACCATAAATTGCTTTTTAGTGTTTGGACTAGAAGTAGAACTGAAAAGCTGCAGTTCTTATTTCTTGAGTTAACCTTTTTTACACATCAGTAAGAATCTTCTGTTATTTTTTTGGACAAAAATGCAAAATGGTTTGCTTGTATGTGGGATTTTTTTTTCTTATTTTGGGAGAATTTTTTTTTCTTTGTTTCTAAGAAAAAATATCATTTGGATAAATACCTAGAGAGTGGAAAAATGTCTGGAAACCACTGGCAGCCCTCTTCAATGATGTGACTCATAGCTTGGTTGCCATGTCTTTAAAATGAGAACACTTACTGTTTGGTTCTAAAGCATTTGGAGCACCATGAGAGGAAAAGTCCTCTAGAAATCTTGTTTGGTTGATAAATGAAGGTACTGGTTGAGTTTTTCGCACTTCCCAGATGTGAGAGTCACCTAATAAATAAGTGGTCAACATAAGAATGGAAATCTGTTGGGTCTCACACAGTAGGCTTAATTTCTGTCCTCCCATTCCCCCAGCTGATGCCCTTTGTAGTTCAGTGTTGCAGCCTTTCTGTCTCTTGCCCCGGGCTGCATGTGCCAAACACAGGTGACGGGACCTACTGAAGACCCACGGGGCACTTGGAACATGAGCTATGGGAAAGCATTCCCTACAGCAGCAATGCAGCCACTTTCTGACTGGGACTGAGGAGCCTCAGGAGATGTTACCATAGAATCTTAACAATGGTTTGCGTTGGAAGGGACCTTACAAGATCATCTCATCCACCCTGCCCCTGCTCTAGGCAGGGATACCTTCCACTAGGCCAGGTTGCTCAAAGCCCCATCCAACCTGGCCTTGAATACTTCCAGTGTCCACAACTTCTCTGAACAACCTGTTCCAGTGTCTCACTACCCTCACAGTAAAGAATTCTTCCTTGCATCCAATCTAAATCTACCCTCTTTCAATTTTAACCTGTTTCCTTTCTCCTGTCGATACAAGCCTTGGTCAAGTCTTTGTGTTTCTTATAAGAACCCGTTAAGTATTGAAAATTTGCAATAAGATCTCCCTGGAGCCTTCTCTCCAGGCTGAACAGCCCGAGTTCTTTCAGCCTTTCCCCATGGGAGAGGTGTTCCAACCCCATGATCATTTTTGGGCCCCTCTGGATCCGCTCTAACAGCTCAGTGTTTCTTGGGCTGGGGATCCCATAGCTGGATGTTCCTCCTTGTAAGTTTTGACACCTGTCTGAGGTGTATTCTCATCCAGTCAGCCTGCGCAAAAAGAGTTGGTCATGGGGAAAGAAGTGTGAGAGGGGTGCACACCTCTGTGCACCATTTGGTTAATGCATTTGCTGTAAATGGAGAGGAAGCTGCTGTAAGAGCTGCAGATAAGTGCCAGCCGTCAGAGCAGCGGGGTTAGAGCACTTGGTCAGTTTATGAAAGGGGCCTCTATGACATGGTTCCCTGCAAAAGCAGGGGACTCAGTGACCCAGAAGCTGCCTTCCACATCTCTTGGGCTCAGGTCAGACTGACCCTCCATTACCAAATCTCAATAACAGGTCCAGAGTCCTCCACAGCTTCTTGCCTGTCCCACTGAGCTGGGTCTGCTTGCAAAAGAGCAAATGGGGAAACAAAGCAGGACCTTTGACCCCTTGCTACCACTATATTAGTTCTGCATAAATGCCGGGGTCTCAGATGAGCACCTACCTCAGCTTGGGCCTGAGAAAGAGAGAAAGCAGGACAGGTAAGAGCTGAACTCTCTGTTCTGGGTGGCAATGGACTTTGTGACTGGTGTGTCTAGATCATAGACAAGTGAGTGGAGGTAGTCTTCTATTTTGCCCCATCTCCTACTGCAAACCGAAGTGTGAGCCCTTCTCACGCTCCATAGCCAGGAATAGTGCTGAGATAGAGGAGGGTGGGAGTACCTGGGGTCACCTGCTCTGAAGCTGAGTGATGGATGCTCCATAAGACACTTGCAGGAGGGTCAAGCCCATTGCAGAATTGCTGTGTTGGGAGATACCTTTTCCCAGGTATCTCCCAACACTGTAGCCTTCACCACAGGGACTGCAGGTTCTGAAGCGGGCAAGAGCACCTGTTCATGCTCCTGGGAAGCAAATTTCTGCCTTTTGTGTACACAGAGAGAAAATGGCTCTGGGATTAAAAAGCAAGGAAGGGTAATAAAGAAGCAACTATGCAAGCATCTAGTGAACTGGGTGGTAGCTTTTGGAGGTAATCTTTGCACAGAAGGAAATAAAAATGGATGGAAATCTCCTTACTGTGGGATAAGATGGAACATTGACTTGTAACCACCTGGTACAGGATTTAGCAAATCATTCACATATAATAGACTTCCAGCCTATTTTGCCATTGCAATTCCTATGTTCAATGTTTTCTTCATGTTGCTCTGAGTGATGCAGCCCTCTAATTGTGGGCATAAATCAATTTTAATTTCTAAACACATTTTTAAGTGCAGCATGTTTGAAAGCTTGTTTAGATGTAATGTATTTTCAGTGTGCCATATAGCAAATTTTCAATTCTCCAATTCTGACTTCTTTAAAAGACAAAAGTAAAGGAAGGCGGATGAAGCTAAATTTTGCATTCACTCACTTTGGGAACTCAGGCTACTGTCTGCTGCACTAATCCCAGAGTGAAAAAGACAAGGGAACCTAGTTAGCTACTTGGGACTTTCCTCAACTTAAGCAAGACAAAGTATTCAGATCACTAGGTCATTAAGATGATAATTGTATGTGATGTACTAACTAGAACAATGTTCTTTATAGCAATTTACCAAAACAAATAAAATGAAGAAATCTCGCAGTATGAATTTTTCAGTTGTACTTAAGCGTGGAGGAAACCTATTCTGACTTCTGGCTCTTTTACTGGTTTGCTAATGTGCTGAAATGGGATTTTAGCTCTCATATAAAAGAACTAGCTTTAACTGCCCATATTTCTTTGAGCTCTGAAAGTTATTATTGCGGATATTTGTGATTATACAAAGAAAAGGACACCTTCCTTTTTATACTGCCTTCTCCTCACTTCTTCAGAGGAAATGCACCATGATCTTTTTGTTCTTGTCTTCGTTCATTAGTTAGGTTTGTTGCAAAAATCTGGTGTTTAACCAACATGTTTTATTTCTCTGAAAACAACCCAAGCACTGTATGCTGATTCCCGCAGGTCTCTCTGTGTAGAGAGCAGAACTGGTACTCAAACCATGCTGCAATCCAGGGCACTGGTGATAGCTCTGATTCTGCTCCTTAGCACCACTCTCCCCGGTAAGTCTGAAAAGCTTTGCTGTTTGCCTGAGACAAAGCTCAGCTCTACAGGCTCTCACGCATCATGAAGTAGGACTGGAGCCAAATAAATCAGTTGAAGACCATGAATACACCGTGCTTGTCAGCATGGAACAAGTCAGTAGAGACCTGGCATGAAAACTGCCCACACTTGGTGCAAATACTCTACCCTGGAACGTCTGTGACTTAGATACTCATGACTGGGTGAAGAGGGGGTGCTGAATGCTGTAGAGCAAATTCTGGGAGAAGTTCTAAATCTCAGAATTTCAAATCTCTTCCCTGGGGGAAGATACCCGAGACAGGAGACATGAGAAGCCTCATGGGGTTTTGCCTTTTCTTCTCAGAAGTGCAGTCTAAGTCCCTCTTTGAGAAAGACCGTCGTGACTTGCTGGCCATCCCTGAGACTATTGCATCTTACTTCTATGAAGCTGTGAACAAGGTGTCCCCTAAAGTCAGTCAGTTCTTGTGGGATACTGTCCAGAGTCCGACAGTAACTGCGGCCAGGTATGGAAAGCTTCTCTGTACTAATACTCCAATAGCCATGTGTGAAAAGGGAGAGGGAGGTGTGGGAGAAAGAACAGATTAATCAACTATCTATATGGGGAGATCCAAGGGGAAATTAATCAGCAACCAAAGCCTAATGTACCAAGGGAGCGAGGTGCTGGAAGGTGGGGTGAGGTGATATGGTCTCCTGTGAAAGCACAAGCTCTTCCCAGGGAGGCACACTGGACATGACAATGTTCACAGGGATGGCAGGTACTGCTCTTTATCCTTGGGTAGTGAGGGAGGAGGCTGCTGGCTGGTGGGGAATCAGCTCCTCTGGAAGGGTGCTGCAGTGCTGTGAGGGGCTGAGTACTCAGTGTGCCAGGATGACTTGATGCAAATCACAGAACTGGCTCTAGCTGTGCATATGCTTTGCTGAAGGTAGGGGAATGAGTTTCCTCACAAAAGGAAAAGCATGATCACCCTAGAGACAGTTTCATGTAACTCATAGCACACACGTACTGCCTCTTCGTGTCTTCTGAGGAAAGCCCCCCTAGGACTGCCAAGGAGCTCTCAGTGACGGGCAGAGTGGTAACTACAGCAGATGGGGATTACCCTCACATACTTGTGTATCTTACCACATACTCTGTTGTCTCCTGCAGACAGAGAATCGCCAAAGAAGCAACTAAAGTCAGTATAATATTTGAACAGCTGGTTGAAAAAATAAAGAACCTGTGGTACACAAGAGTCCTGGGCTATTAGCCAAATGAAGACAAGTCAGTGTTTCCTGATGTGAGCGTGTAACACCCTGCAGCGTCCTCTTTCCCTCTGCCCCTCCTACGGACCAAGATCAGTCAATAAGACAGAATCGATGCTCCTCTTAATGCCAGTAGAGGGAACCCACCTTCAAAGACCAGAAGATGGAAGGCATCTGCTGAAGGCATCTGCTGAAGCCTCCCCAGAAAAAAAATCAAGCGGCTGGGCATGGGGAAGGCAATATAGAGATTGTAGAGTTCTTCTGTAGCCAAATCTTGAAAATTAATTCCTCCTGAATGGCTTGGCCATTGCCCCTCTAATAAAAAAAAATGTTGGTTGTTACACTTCCTTAAGTTTCTTGTTTATATTGACCATTATGGAATCTGACTCGCCTTGGCATCCCACTCTGCTGAGAATGTAGCTGTGATTCACAAGAAGTTTTTGAAGGCAATGCTAACAAATCCTGAGTGTTCAGGCACTTTTAACTAAGCTCAGATTCTTCTTGGGTGGAGGAGGCACTACCTGAGCATCTTTCAGAGTAGCCACAATTGATTGTGCAACTGATTGTGCTCCTTGGTTAGGTGGGAAGCAGGTAGGTGCACCTGTATCATGTGTCTGAAGATTCCAGATAATTTGGAAAAACAAGTGGCAGTAAACTGAACTGTCCACCAACCTAAACAGGACGTTGAAAGTGTGGCCAGCCAGAGAGGCTACTGAATGAGCTCTTCCAAAGGAGAAATGAGTGGAAAATGTCTCACTGTCTTGACCAGTTTATGAGAGGGACACCTATGCCCATCACTGTGTATGAAGACCTAGCAGGTCCTCATCAGTCCTGTGCAGCTGCATCAGCCCAGATGCCCACACTGGACAAAGAAATCTATCTTCTTTCTCATTAAGCAAGCAGAAGCAAGTGGGCAATTTTTCTGCAATCACAGTGAGAGACTGGCATAGGCTAAAACAAGCCCATTATTTTGTTGTTTTGTTTTGTTTCTTTAATTATCAATCAGATCAGCTACAAGCTCGCACTTAACCACTTGCCTGCAATAAAATCCTCTCATTTTCCATTTTCTTTGTCCCAGCAGCTCCTTTTTACCGTGTGCAATCACAATGAAATCAGTGTCCCCATGCAGAGCAGCAAGATCTTCCATCTCCGGTGGCTTCACCAGTTCTGCAGAGCTGTTTTGCAGGTTTATTCATCGCTGCTTGTATTCCTTAGACAGTCTGTGCTTCTCTGGCCACAATGAATGAACATGCATATGTATTATGTAAATGCACCAGTATTTAGGAGGAGATTCAGAAAAGCAGAAGTTTTGGCTGATCAGACTATTTACCACATGAAAAAGCCAGGTCCTTTAGCTCTTTTGCTGCAGGGATGATTTCCTTCCTGCTTTTTTCCCATGTGTCTGTTCAATCTTTTTTTTTTTTCCCCCCTAAATATAACACTTAAAAGGAGAAGCCCTGCAACTTAAATCCTCTCTTGTCCCAAGGAATAATTCAGCATTCTGAATTTTCTCAGCATAGAGCTTGTTCTTCTGGCATTTCAAAAGTATTTCTTTCTGAAAGAGTGGAAGTCATGAGTCATATGAAAGAGCCTGAATATACTCTTAAGAATTTGATGTCCTGGAAATCGTCACTTCAGCCTTTTCAATCTACTTGTATGCACTGCCAAAAAGAGTAGGAAAATGTTTGGAAAGTATAGGGGTCCTCATGTTGCATTTTGAGCCTGTTGTGTGACTTCACCAATGCAACCCAGTGGTATTTCTGTATTGCATAACTGCACAGCTGGAGCAGTGGAGTAGCTGGTATGAATTCTGTGCTAAAACACAACAAGTTTGATGTCTGATTTTAGCAGATGAGCAAAACAGAATCAGACCATAGATCTCTGTGTTTGTTTGTAGTCAATCTCCTGATCATGTAGTTAGTTATCTACGCATTTTTACACTTCAAAAAAATAAGTAGAAAATCTTCCATGTAGTTAATCTCTTGTACAATCTACAATGTGGGGCAACCTATGAAGAGCAAAGCAGACAACCTTCCACTGTCACTTCTACCCCGATGTTACTGGCATCCTTTAAGACAGAAACTAGCAGCTGAGACAGCATTCAGGCTGGGATTGGATAGAGGAAAAAAAGATTTTTATCCCAAAAAGGACCCTGGGGCAAATTCATAGGACATGTGATGAGAGGGCCATTTTATATCTCAATGTTAAAATATTTCACATCTACTCTCAATTTTCAATCGGAATAAACAGGTTAATCTGTAACTTCTTTTAAAAATATGTACAGAAATCCCTTCCCAAGTGATGTCTGTTGCAGAGTTCACTGAGTGCTTCAAGATTCTTGGAGAGGCTTTGTAAGTGAAGCATTCGTTTCAGGGAGATTCATGTCATAGAAACTTTCTTGTTAAGTAATTATCATTCACTTCAGAGATTTGGAAAAGCTTGTGGTGTAACTGGTTCAACTGAGTCAATTAAAATGAAATCTTAAGAAATCTTAAGAAATGTCAGGTTTCTGTTGTATCTGAGATGGGGAAAAAACCCCCAGGTGTTCACGATTTCTGCAAAAAACACTCCTTCTTGGAAAGTATTTATTATGGTGAGTACTTTACACCATTTTCAGTGGCTCGGATTGTTGATGGCTTTTACACTTCCTAGCTCCCCTCGCCTCTTTAACACTTGGAAAAATCACTAATTAATGCTAAGGGAACGCACGCCTCGGGCTTTGTGCTGCTTTGAGCAGTGGTTGCTTCCCTTGTCGACAAACAGCCCAAATCCTTCAGCAGTAGAAAGTCCACCGCAGGATGTTTGAGATGGGAAGGATTGGAAAAAATCTTGTAAAATATTCGAAACTTATGGCTGGTGCTCACAGCTACACGCACGCAGACATTCCATCTCGGGGTACCGCAGTTTTCGTCCCCTGGTGAGGACCGTGCTGGCAGGCACGGCGAGGGGAAGGAGCAGGCTGAGATGCTGGACTGAGGCGCACTAAGGCGCAGAGCTGACACTGCCATCCTTCTGATGGCTCTGCCCTTCCCGACGGGCTCTTGGCAAAGAGGCTTTTCCAGATTTTAAACCTAAACGCCAAAATCACAAGCGGAGTGCTCGTGTGTGCATGGGTACGTGAAGTCAGTAAGGAAGAAAAGGCACAAGGATGCAGCGGGCGGCTGCGGGGCAGCGCTCCCTCCGGAGGGGCTAGCGGGACAGCGGGAGCCTTGCGTGCCGGGCGGGCGGCCGGGATCAGTCAGCGCCCGCTCCCTTTCGCTCCCCGCCCGCGCTCCCGGCCGCAGGGCGGGCGCTGACTCAGAGCGGCACCGCCGCCGCCGCCGCTTCGCACGCGATGTCGCCGCGTCCCCTCATCCCCCGCGGCCTCCTCGGGCGGCGGGAGCTGCCTGGGCAGGACCAGGGTCCCCCGCCCAGCAGGGGATGCTCGGGGAGGCGGGAGTCCGGCAGGAGTGCTGGAGGAAGGAGGAGCAGGTTTACAGCCATAATCCCACTCTTTGGTGAGGCTGGGACAGGTAAATTCCCCCCTGCTGGCCGCCTGACCCCGTGGAATGGGAAGCGTGTTTCGGCACGGGCCGGGCTGGGGTTGAGAGGCTGCAGCTGGGCCGGCGTTGGGTGGGGAGGGTTTGAATGTTGTTTCCGTAATACACAGAAAGTTTTTCGCTTGTGTTTGCTCGCTTACCTGCGTGCTCACCAGAGAGGTGGGGGCTCCTTTCATCTGGGTGTGTAGTGACCACGCTGTGCTTTGCAGACACTGTTTTTTGTGGGGGAGAAAGGGTGTGCCGGGTTAGATGATCCCACATTGCAGGTTTCTTTATGTTTAGATTTGGGGGTGATATGCGGTTAGGCCGCATCTCAAAGTGTTTCTTTGTGAAATGTTTCTTAAAATGTTTCTGGGTTTGCTATTCAGAAACGTAGAAAATTGCAGCCCAAGTCCAAGCTAACTGTTTTGACAGTAGCTGTGATAGAACTGCTTTATTACAGTTTCCCAGTGCCATAACATGGTGGTGTTCAGATGTACACCACAGCATCAGGTGCACCCCGTGCCTTGTGGGAGAAGCATTAACCTGCTCTCTGCCATATGGGAGTGTATCTGGAAATGGTTTAAAGAACATTTGCTATCAACCCCAACATGTGCTGATTACTGAAGATCTTAACAGTAGAAATATTTACAAGTACAGCTGCTGTACATGTCGGTGAAGAGCACAGATAATTTCTATTCACCTTCATATTCACAAATTCCTATCTCCAGGTGTACAGTAGCATCCTTGATAAATGGGTTCAGATGTTGGTTTGGGGGCTGTTTTATTCTCAGTTCACTTGAGAGACAAAAACTTCAGATGTGAGGGAAAATGTGTGAGTGACCCAGTGCTTGAAAACAAGTGGATTAAGTTCCCTGCTTAGAAAAAATACTTCAAGACAGTTATTTTTTCCTGACTGACATTTTCTCTTCTTTCCAAAGGCCTCATTGTCTCTTGCATTTCTCGGAGATGACTGATGTGAAAAGTCCTGCCAGTGAAGGATTGCTCCCTTTGGAGTGGAGCACAGACCCTCCCAGGTAACCTTCCCTTCAGCAGCACCTTCCAGATTGGCTTTGATACTTGGAGGGCACAGACCTGTAAAACAGCAAACGTAGCTGTGTGACCTGCAGGAGTAATCTGTTTTCAGTTGTGGTCAGTTAAATCCAAAGTTTTGTTGTTTTGTTTTTGGTGTTTTGGGTATTTTTAAGGAAGGAAACCCACATAAATCAAACATTGTTAATGGCCACAGGCTGTTTTGTCCTTAGTTTAATTCTGCCTTTTGTCAGTTAAACTGCCACTGTGGCTGTTGGCTAATTCAGCCTTTTAGGTTGTCTAAATTTCTGAGCTGCTTTGCTCAGCATGAAAGTGGGAAGTCTCCTATTTCTTCTTTTTGGGTGGCAAAAATAGTTGGAGCTATATACAATTATTTTAGCAATCTAAGTAACTAATTAAGCCTTTTCTGGTCAGGAAAAGGCTTGTGGTTTTTAAATTTCAAAAGAGCTTTTATTATTCTAATGATAAGGTTGACTTGATAGAAGTCCTTTTCTGTAAAAACAACTCGTAGATTTTGCTGGAGGGAGAAAATGTTAATTTTATTTGGAGCTACCCATGTTTCCAATTAGTACTTCAATACCCCACAAAAATAAAGATCTATTAAATAAAATCAACATATGTACACATGACATGTAATACTTTACTATTTATTGAGAAGCAATGCTTCATCCAAAACAGTTATTAATCTGATTAACTGTGTTTCTAAAAACGTCCTTTGTTCATATAAATGCCATTCTTCCTCTTTGGACTTCTTAATAGCAGTTAGGTTTAAAAATTTTCCACTTCAATTGCAAGCACCTTTTGCTCCATCACGTATTATTGTGGAGAGTTCACTGTGGGGGTGAAGGAGAGAGGAAGAGAAATATTTCTCTGTTGAATTGACTCACCATAGGTCAATAATTTTTGCCAGCTCATGTGCAGTGTTAGAAATACAGTGCAGGCAATTGTCATCTGTAAACGCAGAGAAAAATTCTTGTATCAAAAGACAAAAGACAAGAACAGTAGGCATTGTTAGAAGTTTTTTTTGGCAGCTCATTGGCAGCTATCCACCATAGCGGGCTAGCAGATAATGCAGACATTGCAGACTTATGTCATAACACATAAAATCCAAATATGGAGCACGAATGCAGAAAGTACTTCAGTTCTTGACATGTATTTGCTCCCACAGGGTACCAGGGTTTATGACTGACTCCCCTGATGAATCAAATCTCTGACTTAAATAACTGAGTAAATAAAAAATCTGGTTTTGAAGCACCTAAATTGGTATGTGGCAGCATGTCTGTTCCCTGAGTGGACTGACTACGTGTGATGCTAATAGGTGGTTATTCAGCTTTCCTTTTAAAGAAATGTTTATTTCCCTTCCAGTGTGTGCAAGGAAAGCGTGTGGTTAAAGGGTGAACCTACAAGTTCAAAAGCAAGTAAAAAGAACCTCTGAATAGGTTTGCATCGCATCTCATGATTTTCAGTGAATTTTGAGAGTTCTGAGGATAAAGGATGGCTACCTACCCTTACAGGTTTTGACAGAGACATGTGAAAAATAATCTGTTAAGTGTTTGCTCTTAGTCAACCAGATGATTGCTTGCAGTCTTCTCCAGCTGTGCTGGTAATGCCACTTGTTAGAGCAGGAGTCAGAACACAGGCTTGCTTTTTTCAGATAAGAAGGAAGAAGATGCATGTCACTATTTGTCCTCTCCATGAACATGAGACACTCTGTGTCAAAGCCCAGTAGTTATCCTACAGCTGTTAGCAGACACTTCAGCCATTGTGTTTTTACACTACAGTTTATCCTGTCCTTACAGCCTCAGGAGAAGAGCAGGGGACAGAGATGCCTAAAGCAGAGAACACAAAGCCCAAATCACTGTGACCTTGCCCTACGCTTTATCCAAGTTGCTGAAAGGCACTTTAAGGAAGGTGCAGCCAGCAGCATCAGGAAACCTAGTCCAGCAGCACAGCTGGGAGCACCGATTTGGATTGCTCCTCTCTCTCTCTGTGAGGCCACAGAATTGAGTTTCATGGGTCTGCAGAGCTTTTGGAGATGATTCATTAGCATGAATTCTAAGAGACACACTAATCCAGCTGGGTTCACTGCTGGGTAGGTAGTCTGTGAGTTAGGCTTTTGGTCTTCTCAGTCAGCCAAACCCCAGCTTTCTTGAAGTTAATCACATAAAATTCCAGTTAATTTTCAAGAAAACCAGCAGTTTCCTTACTGACAGTAATTAGCATTTATTTGGACAACAGTGGAAATAAGGACTTATAAGCATCATTAGTCTAGTTGCACACGTACTTAAATATTAGAAGAGTAGGAGAGTTACCTCTCCTTTATGAACCAGCAGGGGTTTCAGACATTTTTAATAGCCTCAGGAAGGTTGCAGCCTCTTAAGCGGCCATGCAAAAGTGGGTGTCACAGCACCATCAATGCAGTTGCCAAAACACGAGTCCTGGAAGCTAGGGGATTATAAGGGTTGGTCAAGGTTTATTCTCTTCTCTTCTCTAGCTCTAGATTTTTCCAAAGCCACCTTCTCTCTTCTATTCAGATACCTGAAAAAGTTTTTCAATTACTTGGTTGTGTTCCTAAGTGGTTGCAAGTACCATGTTCTTTGACTAGATTTCATAATATCTGACACCTCATCTAGAGCTGAGGTTTTGGGCATGCCACTGCACTTTTCACTGCCCTCTCTGCCTCTCAGCACCCCTCTATCCACAGTGTCCTGGCTGGTTATGAGGAGAGCAGAAGTTTATGTAGGTATATGTGTTTCTTGAAAGCTGCCATGCTTCTACTCTTACTTGCAACACCGTTTAGGTGACATGATTGTACCCATGGTGGGTACAAACACAGGCAAAACCAAATACGCACCTGTATTTTCTCTCTTTCTCTCTTTTTTTAAATCATCTTTTTTTGTAATGGTTTGCATGTTTTCTCTGTGTGAGGCATGGGTAGAAGTTTCTGTGGTTCCCAGAGGAAAGGGGGTGAGGAGCTGGTGACAGGGGAAATGGTGGTTGTAGTCGTGCAGTTGTTTAGGCAGTGCATAGACGGAAGTCATGTGAGTGGTCAAGTCAGGTGCATGGTACTATATATATGGTAAACATTTGTGCTGCATTTATTTATACATGGCGTTTCTCAGTGCGAAAGCTGCTCTTTGCATTTCAAGTCTGACTTTTTGGACTCTGTGAAATGAACAGGGCAGGAGACAAGCTCTTTTTAATGCTTTTATTAGAATATCAGCTTAGAATGGGGGGGGGCCAAGAGATCACGCCCACTGCCACTGCTCCCACATCCAGCAGCAAAAAGAAGAATGATTTCAGTTTTGTCACACACCTCAGCAGAGCTGAGGTTTCCATTCTCACAGGACTCCCCAGAAGAACCCAGTTTGGCTGCAAGTCTAGGGTTTTTGCTCTAGCTAACTTCCTTGGTGGTTATGGTGAGCTGTTAAAAATCTTTAGGGGTGTTTAGGAGACAATTGCACACTGTTCTCTACTTAAGATTGTTGAAATCTTTCAATTTTGTGGTGGCTTGTTGTCTCAGGGGCTTCTTTTGCTGTTCTGTATGAACTGTCTCTCAATTTGCATATGTGCCGACATCACCCCTCCCCGTTTAAGGTCCTGGTCAGCATTTTGGGAAGCAGCAGAGGTGATTCCTGACGGAAAAAGGGTTATTGACAACATTAATCTAACTTATTAACTTTACAATCATTAATAACAAGTAACTTAATTCATTAACTTTACAACTTAATAACAGGTAACTAACTTATTAACTTTACAACTTAGGGGTTGAGATTTCTTAGGGTTTTATTCCTAACACTTCGTGTAACAGTTTAAAAGCTAGACTGAAAATTTGGATGGATTTTAAAACTACTGACCAAGTTTTGTTCTCTGAGCAGATGCTACACAGTTTCAAAGTCTGGTTTTCTTTGCCTTAAAATTGAGGGTTAAAGAAAGGGCATCCTTTGAGAAACAGCTGTTCTTTTATATTCATATTAAATAGTTTTATCAATGTAGAAAGAAAGAGGGCGTCAGATTCTGGGGACTCCATTGCACAGTAACAGACAGGGTTGTTTGTTTGGGTTTTTTTTCAGAATTGACTTGTAACTTTTCGATACATCCAGTTATTTCCTGATATTATTGAATCCACTTCACTTTTGAAGGATCTGCTGTTAAGAGTATTCACCTTTTTTTGGATATCAGTGCTTTGCAAAGGGTCTGAAGCTAACGCAAATGAAAGCCTCTGAATTCACCTTGTGGGAAGCATTTTCTTTGAGATAGGATTCTCACCTTACCTTCCCTGTGACGTATTCTAGTCCCCAAAGCAGCTAAATGCAGTCCAAATTTCAAGAGAAACTTTTCTTCTTTGAGATCTGTTGCTGGGATGCCTCTTGCAAAATCCCATGTACTCTAGAAAATGTGAGAAGTGAACAGCAGAGGATGTATGTTTACTTACTAGACTTAGTGGGAGATTCTGACTAAGAATGTGGTCTCTTACTAATAATTAAACTGTTTTGAAGTTTGAAAATATGTATTTTGGTCATGATGCATTATTGAGATGACTGATATTGATAATGTCGAGTGCTCTCAAACCATAACAAGTGGCCTCAATTTCCAAAGCTGCTGCAATCTGTTACAGAAACATAAGTGAGGTGAATTAGGAAAAAAAACCCCTACATTTCAACTCATATTTTTAAAAAAGCATCAACACAAGAAGCCTGTCCTTTGGCAGGAATTTTTTACCAGCTCAGAGGTGGAAGACTGCCTTTCTTCTTGAAGGCTGTTGGTTTCCAATCCACTTGCTTTCTCATCTCCCATATTTTGCAACCTTTTACTTCATTATGAGCTCAAGTCTTAGCTGCCCAGATGTTTGGGGCCAAAGCCCTTCTGTCATTTA
The DNA here is from genome assembly GCA_013398275.1 of Promerops cafer. Lineage (NCBI taxonomy): Eukaryota > Metazoa > Chordata > Aves > Passeriformes > Nectariniidae > Promerops > Promerops cafer. Next base: position 235,174 of record VZSE01005087.1, read on the forward strand.
GTGAGACTGGATTGCTCCAACACCTCCTGTCACTTGCAGCAAGACTCCAGCAGCATGCTGAACACCTGCACTTGCAAACTGAGCAGCTGCTTGGGTTGTTATTGAGACCTAGAGTGCACTAATTGAAGGCTTTGCACTATAATATTAAAATGTTAGATGAGATAACATGGGCCCTTTCTGGTTTTCTAAGGCTTCCCAGCCACCTCTAAGTGTGACATTTTGTAGCACTGTAATTACTTCTGAGGCCATTTAGCGCATCGCCAGTGCTTGTTTCCATCTGCTGTGGATTTAGGTAGCTCTTTCTTTGTTCCTGTTCCTGAGCTGATCCCTTTCTCTGACAATGTGCAGAATGCTGACATATTTGGTCAGTAGCCTGCGGTGATGGATTTTCCATTGCAGGGTTGTGGGTCTCTGCTTTCTGTTCTTCACTTGCCATGAAATGTGCTCCTTAGCTGGGTGAAGCCTTTTAAGCCAGAGAAGAATCATAGAATCATTTAGATTGGGAAAGACCTTTAAGGGCATTGAGTCCAAGTGTTTCATTTAGACATTTTTGGGACACTTAATGATTTGTGCTTACAGTTTGCACATCTACTCCCAAGTTCCTGCTCACCTCATGAATGTAAGTGATCCTGCAGGGATTACAAATTAGTATTCCAGTAGTAACAGTGTATCTGTTAGGATATGTCTAAGTGTCCCCACCCATGAGCTGATTTTCTTTGTACAATGTGCCCTGCAAGCGCCTGAGGAACAAACCCCAACCTTCTTCTGTCAACGACCTTACTGTTCCTGGGTAGCAGTCAACAAATATATCATTGCAACATCATTACAAAGTCAGGAAATGTTCTTTTTGTAGTCCACCCCATTAGAAACCTGAGGCACAGACACGCTGCAAGGGGCTTTTCATCCCACCAGTCTGAAGGAGCCAGGACAAGAAGCTGCAGATGAAATCTGGATGCATCTAAGTCAAGTTCTCCTCTTGGCTTCCAAGAGCCAATCTTCACTGCACTACTTGTGGAGGGTCAGTCCACACAGTGACTACACCTCTTTTCTTGTTTTGGGGGCTGCAAGTTTGCCCTGCTTATTCTGGGTCTGAAGCTATTCCCTGAGTGACTTTCTCCTCAGTCCTCTGCAACTCGAAGTTCCATTTAGCTGTGGAGCAGTTGTCAGTGTTAGCACATCTGCTGCTGAAATTAATGCTGCAAAAATTCTTTGCCTATTTAAGCAAGCATCAGGTCTGGGTACAATTTTTCTTTGTGTTGAGACGAAATACTTTATTTCTGGAAACTGCTGATTCATTCAAGCCCAAATGGAGTCCAAGAGATGTATCTAACAGGATCCTGAAGCAATTTATATGAAGAAGCAAAGGCACTTCAACTTTGATTGTGCAAGAAAGTGCACCAGCCTCTAAACTGGGGGTGCTACTGGTGGTGTAGTTGCTTTCATTAAAAGCCTCAAGAGGTCTTGATTTAATTCTAAGGTGATATAAAAGCATCTCTGAAATAATGAAAAGGTTTGTGGGATGGGCAGATGAATGTTCCCATCCAGACTCACTGACAGATCTTCTAGTGATGCTTTGCTACTTTTTCATGACAATGAAAGCAGAAGTTAGATTACTAAAAACCAAACCATATTTATTAGCTGCAGTCATACTGGATTTATTTTAAAATAATAAATGTTGTGGGGGAAAAGGCCCAGTCAAAATTACTTGCCAAGGTCTTTGGCAGGTGTCATATCAGAATTGCACTATTTCTATTTTACACAGCAAACCAGTTTACTGTCATTCCAGTATTTTAATATAGATAAAATAGGCATTCTGTTACGTTACTCAAGTCACATTAAATACTTTCAATCACAATAATTTTGGTATCATCCTAAGATATGTTAGTGCCAACAAACAAATAATAAATGTTAACATGGAATACTAAAAGTTCCTGAAGTAAAGCTGTTCAAGCATAAGTTGTCTTTTCTTTAAAAAAAAAAAAAAGATTGAAAATAATATTTACCATGTCATTAAAGTGTCAAATGACCTGCAGTTCACAAGAAAATAAGTTACACTAATTTGGATGAAAGTCTGAAAGAATCTGGCAAGTTTTCCTTTGCTGAATTAGTTGCCTCTTGTATATTTTATTTCTTTGCTCATGTGGAGCATTTGCTGTGGCATTTATATGTGATTCTCCTCAAGCCTAGCAATATTGATCAAGTTTATTTGTTATTTTCCAGAAACTAAAGCTTTAGGCTTGAGATCTTGGTGGAGTGCCTTGGTAATTTTTTCAATTTGATCTGGTATTTTGAAGTATAAAAAAATAAAGAAAAAAAGAAACCAGCAGCTCTAACTAGAATTATTTAAAGTCTTGTGGATTGGATATATTCCAAAGTATTGTAGTGCTTTGGATAGGGACTGAGGAAATAATGAACAAGTCTGACTTACTGTTTTTTTCTATAATAAAAATAATATCTTAGTTGAAATGTAAGTCTTAGGCTTATCTTTCTAAAATAAAAAAAGGTCTCTTGTTATACACTTGGAAAGGTAGAAAGAAGATAAGAGATTGAGAAGGATAAGAGATTGAGAAGAGACAGCAGTTTCTGAGGGTCACTGCAAATAAATTTAAAACTTTATAACTTGAAAATTGGAACTGACACTGGCCTCATCCCCAAACACTGGCACGTCTGGGAACAGTTGATGCCCTTCATGCAGCTGTAAGCCTGCAAAAGGAGCTTGGCAGTCAGGTGGGGGTGGGAGGGAAAGTCTGTCATGTGGAGGAACAAAAACAAAATCTTTTAGAAGTAGTGAGGGAGGAAACAAACACATGCAGTGAAGGGAGGGGAGAGCAAAAAGCTTGTGTGTGTCTCTGTGATACCCCCATTTTAGCTCAGGTGCATCTCCCAGTATCCTACTGTGTGCCAGAGAGCACTCTGCCACCAGAAATTGCTGAGAGACACTTCTGCCTCCCCTGAGCCTGCAGAGCCAGCTCTCCACCTGCTCTGCTAGCCAGTGGTCCAGCGTGGAACTGGCTGGGGAGCTGGGCAAGATGTGCACACCTTGGTTTCTAGGTTTGCACTGCCCTTGTGTGAGGTCTGCTCTTGTTTCTCTGCGGACATTAAACAGCTCAACTCTTCAACAGGGTTCAATACAAAATGCAAATGCCAGGATTTATTTGTAACACTCAAAAGAGTTATTCCCATTTACAGATGTTTAGAAAATACAGAAGTGTGAAAAGAAAAGCCATAGTGAATGTACACATGCTGCAGGAACATCGGAGGGATACCACTTCCATCGTCCGGTCTCCAGGGTTTTTTTCTCCGCTGTCCAGACAGTTTTTCATGAGCTCTGTTAGCTGACATAGCTGTCTTCCCTTTGAAGCCTTTTACCAGGTTTGCATGTGTGTAACCTTTCACTCTAGAACTCACTGTGACCTTTTCCTTAGTAGAAGGCAGCGACTGTTTAGTTCTGACCCCAGCAATCAGAAATTGTGTCAGGTCCTTTAAAAAGTCTTAAAAAGCACAAGTGTGCTTTTGTTGGTCTTCTTTTCTTTAAAATAAAGGTTAAATGCAAGGTTTTGCTTGTCTTCTGGTTTCTCCGCCTCCAAGTTCTCTTTTTTTCTGAAATCTGAGGGGCTAAACACTTTCATTATTACAATTGAAACTAAAGATTTAATGCTGTAATAAGAAGCTGAGACTTAAAATGCACAAGAGTCAAGTTATGAGAACTGGTAATACACAAATTCATTAAAATATTGGATCTTTAAGTTCAAAAAACCTCCAAAAACCCAGAATTGATCAGGTTGGTCTGAGGACATGGCACATTATCTGTGAGCAAGGTAGGAACCAAAAAGAAACACTCGGGTTGCTTTTCTTGCACAGAATAAAAACCTATATACGCATAACTTCAAAGCTTGTCTCGGAGAGGCCTTGACTGAATCACATGTTTTTTTCTGTAGTTTGTAGCACTAGTACTGGGTTTCCAGTATAAGCATTTGTATTATCTCTTGGTATGATGGTTTCACATTTAGACCATGCATTGTGACAGCAATCATTGTGGAGTAATTATGTGGTTAAGGTTTCCTATTCCATGTATCTGCATTTAAAAGGAAGCAACATCCCTCCCACCTGAAGCACTGGTTGCATTACACTTGCACCTGTCTCTGTTGCTCATTTGTCTTTTTCTTCTCCTGCCATCTTTGGGGGAAGAAGTTCCTTCCTCCGCAGTCCCAGCTCACAGTCAGAGGGACACAGAGCGCTTCCTCTTCCTGGTGGCATAGTCCCCTGCCACAAAATTGGATAAGGAATGGCTCAGGTGGGTGTCCAGGGTATCAGAGCTGTTGCTGCTGATTTTCACCCGTGGGCACAGGCACTGCAGCATGGCTCTGCGGATGTAGTTGTCAAAGCAAAAGTAAATTAAAGGGTTGGCACAGCTATTGGCAAAAGCAAAAGGGCTGCTCACCTTCATGCCCAGCTGGGCAACCGTGCCAGAGAAACAGTCGGGCTGCTTTAGGAGTCTCAGAAGGATGGCCATAAGCTTGAAAAGATTGTAAGGAACCCAGGAGACAACAAAAGCTGCCACTACAATGAAGACAATCTTGATGGATTTTCTCAGCTTCTTATCACGTTTCCCAGCCTTCTGATAGTGCACATAGAGTCTCTTGGTGATGGAGCAGTAAAAGGTTAAGATACTCAACAGTGGGAAGAAGAAGGCAAGGATTAAAAGCATCAGTGACATGATCTGTTTGACTTCTGTCACGGCTTTGTCTGTGCAGTAAGTCTTTCCATCCTGCTTCTTCAGTTCTCTGGACAAAAGGGTTGGCATCCCTAAGCAGCAGGATAATAGCCAGACACAGATGCAGAGTGCTCTGGAATAGGATCTTGTCCTGATCCGCCGTGCGATAGAGGGGTGCATGATAGCAAGGTACCGGTCAGCACTCATACAGGTGAGGAGCAGGATGCTGCAGTACATGTTGACTGAGATGACATAGGAACTAGCTTTGCAGAGGAAAGATCCTACCCTCCAGCTCTCGTCCGACACCTCCACGTCCACCCAGAAAGGCAGTGTGATGAGGAAGATGAAGTCAGATCCAGCGAGGTTGATGATAAAGATGTCAATCAGCCTGTGGACCCGTCGCTTGAAGACCAAAGCCACTATCAGGATTGAGTTGCCAACAATGCCCCCCAGGAACACGGCACTATAAAGGACAGCGAGGAAAGTAGACATATGTTGCAGTTGCTGGTACTGGCACTGGTCATCGTAGTAGTAGTCGTAGTTGAAGGTGACTGTAGCCATGGATGACAGCTGGGGAAGTTCCATTTCCGGCCCAGCTATCCTCAGCCTCAACCTTCCTCTGAGGGAAGCTCTGAGCTTCCCCTACCCTTCCCTTCCAGGTCTTCTTTAAAAGCATTTTATCAGTGAGCGGGGAGGAGGGGGAGAGGGGGGAGGAGGAGAAAAGTGGTTTTGTGGGGAGGTAATTTGTACATTTTTAACCAACTGCATAGGCAACGAACAAGCAACAAGAGTATCTGATTAGTCAAAACCCTTCAGGATATATGCATGTGGCTTTTTTAAAAATCAGGTTTAGTTTTACTGATTCTATCTCCATTTTGCATTTTCCGGCTTCAGGTTTTGCTTTTCCTTCTGGTGGAGGAAAGGTAGGTTTTGAGATTCTGACCTTTTTTTTTTTAGGAAAGTATAATGGGAGTTTGGAGAAATTTGAGATTGTATGAGCTTTTAAGAACACCGAGAACAGTGAATTCAGGTGCCCCAACCTTTATTTATATTCAGAACATTTTGTATAAATTGCTTGTCAGGGCAAGTCTGACTTTCCTGAGGCTTGGAGGTTTTTACTTTACTTGAATCTTTATACTTCTTTTGTTGTTTTCTGTTTGAACATAATTCTCTCATATGAATATATATAGGGAGAAACATTTACAACTCCTATAGACATTCTGCCCTGTAGCTGGTTTTTCTTCATCAGTCCCAGGTTCTTGGCTGCCCTGCCAGTGCCCTGCTCCTGTCCTGCAGCCCCACCAATTCCCCTAGATCTGGACTCTCCACACCCATCTTTAGGAATGTATTAGAAACTTCGAGAACAATGCTCCAATGTGTTGTATATTCTTCTGTCATTTGAAACGTGACTTGATGCTCCCATCCCCCCCACAGGCTTCCTTATCAGCCAGAGTCCTGGACTCTAGAGCAGTGGTTTGTTCCTTCTTCTTCTGGCTGCACAGCCTGCGTGGCTCTTGAGCTGTTCTTACATACAGCACTCACTTGTCTTAATGAGCTCTGGTTTCCTTCATCTTTCATTTGCAGTATCAGTATTGCCCCAGCTGTGATTTACCTTACAGACAGCCCTTTCAGCGTTGCATAAATCAAACAGAAATTCTCATTTTTAAAACTACTGAATTCATTATGGCTTTGTCAGTGCATACTAATTTGAAACTTGCACTATTGGTCTTCATCATCCTTCCTCTCTTCTAAAAATAAATTCATTTTTCAGGCACCTGGAAAAGCAGAAGCTGCTGTAAAACAACTGACTGCTGGATGGAAGGGTATTTAGGTGGGCACTGGCTCATGTGTAGATATGCTGATATCTAATAAGTACCCACTTATACACAGCTGCCTTCCTAGCTGTAGGGCACTAGTGGACTCTAGCTGACTATTTTTATGGAATGTGTAAGCATTAACTTAGTGAGTGTAATTCAGCCATCACAAACTCTGAAAAAGGATCAAGGTGTATAAAAACACCCCAGCTAAGATTATTGATTTGTATGCCACAGATGTAAATGTGAACCTGTAACAAATAACAGGCTAAAAATCATCTTCCTGACATCTCAAAGTGGGTTGTAAGTGTTCACCCTAGAAATCATTATAACCTCTTCTAAGCAAGAGGCAGTGACTCTGTTTAGTTAGTTCACTCATGAATCAGAGTAAAAAACTCCATAGATTTCTAAAATGCCTTGTTGTTATTCTAGAAGTGATCTCCTGCACCTGATTGCCTAAAACACAATTCTTATTTTCAGTGAAATGTAAAAGTCTCTTCTGTGGTGATTACAGTGAGTAGGTACTGTTGCTGCAAGTCTTTTTCTTTATGAGAGTCTTGTCAGTGGTCAGTTACAGTATGGATTTGTGTGCCAGCTTATTTCTTCCCTGGCAAAGCTGGGAGAAGGAAGCACAGAACCAAACTCCTAAAACTCTTAAAATCAGGTTGCGTTGAAGACATTGCAATTTGCATTGCAAGTGTAAACCTGCAAGAAAACACAGGCTAAAAATCATCCTCTCACCATCTGAAGAGTACAAAGAATATACTGAGTTTTCAGCCAAGACTTGTGTAAAAGTGCCCAAGTAGCTTACACTTCACAAAAACAATATTTGATGAATTTAGTGCAGAGGTGAATTTTGTGTGATCTTTGCTTATTGCTGCTTCAAGGAATGTGTTTTAGTTTAGTTTAGTTTTTTGTTTTTTTCCAAGAAGCACTGGGAAATAGAAGCATTCTCTTTCCATTAGTACTAGAGCAGGAGACCAGCTGAACTCTACAGTCAATTCTACACTAGTTCTGCCTCTCTTGCAAAGGTGGATCTACATGTTATTTTACTCTGCAGTTAGAAAATAACAGCTTACAAGCAGTTACAAGCTTTAGAATTCAGACACAAACTTCTCTTCCCTCCATTGCACACCACTTCATACTCCTTGAAATTCACTCCTTCCCTCTCCATCTCAGAGCAAACAAAAAAGTGAGTAACTTAAAAAAGCTTAAAGGCATCATAAAGATAAGTTTATGTCTGTGTATTCCTGTGGTTTTGGCTCCTCACTATGCTGTCTTCCTTTAGATTAATAGCCTTACTCACTAAAATAAAAAATTAAATAGTAAACCTTTTCCAACAGGAACCAACTCTGCTCTACTGAATTTGCTCTGTATTTCTTGAATGCTCTAAGCAGACATAGAGATGTCACTGCATGTTGCCATATTCCACATGAGACACTTCCTTATCTGGGGCAGAAGATTTGCTCAGATACTCTAAAGCGTTGTGGTGAATAATAAAGTGATCTGTAATTACCTGAGTGGAGCAGCAGCATCAGGCATATTTGTCAGCAGTCTGGGGTGTTTATATGTGATAGTGCTTCACTTAGGGCATCATGTAGGGTCTTACTCTTCCCACAGCTCTCTTTCCTGAGACAGAGCCAAGCTATCAAAAATACTGAGTGCGTGGAAATTCCTCTCCTAACATTCCTGCAGAGATATTCCAGAAAGCTCAGGAGGACAGACTCCATCCTCTCCTCATCCTACTCCTATATTTCCACAGCATCTTCCTACTCCCACGCTTCACCAGATGCATCAGGATAGACTGAAATAGTTTCATGCTGAGAGCAGAGGTCTACAAAATGCAGTGCAGGAAGAAAATATTTTTGTACAGTTTTGTACAGTTTTTAAATATTAATTATTGTTTCTTGCCATTTATCTCATCCTTTTTTAATTTATATTTTTGTGTATGTTTTATAATGTACATTACATATTCGTGCTGTAGTACTTGTCTGTAATTCTAAAAAAATACTTACATTTAGTAGGGGTGCCTGCTCAAAACGTTTTTACTGACAAGGTACATGATAAAAAGGTTTGGAGACCACTGACAAAGAGGATGAGTATCATTATACTGCCCCAGTGCTATTCATGGTATTTGGGAGCAGCACCTCTAGAAGGTTTTCTGTCAGCGAAAATTATACTACTGTGTCCTGTGCCACAAAAATATTAAAGAAAAATAAAGAAGGCAGAAATAAAACTAGGCAAACTGTGTAGAGGTCTGAGGGGAATCAAAGTATTTTCTGCTCACTCCAGCTGTGCAAAATGCTCATAGATGGTACCTAAAACTAAAACTGCCCTTTTTATTATTGCAAAGAGAATATTTGTTGTGGGAGGTGACATCTTGTAAATTAGCTAGTAGTTTTGCAAAAAACAGGCAGACTTTTGAATACCTTTTTCAGGTCAAAATCAGTAACTCCTGATGTGAATGTGATATATGAAGAACGTTTTGTTCTTTTTTTGTCCTATATCAGCTTCATTTAATACCGACGGTGCCACCTCCTACAAATGTTTACTTATCTCCTTAGATTGTGAGAACTAAAATTACAGGCATTTTAGTACTAAACAATTATTTTTGCAACATATTGGGGTTTTGGTTTTGTTTGTTTTGTTTGCAGCACTCTGATGTTAAATTCTCAGTCAGTGCCTGAGAAGTTAGTAATGCTCGTGATCCAGGTCTGCTATCAAAGAAACTTTTGCAAAAAGCAGGAACAGCATTTATGCTTTAGTCCTAAGCATTATTCTCTCAGCATTATTCCCTTTGTGCTTTTCTGTCTACAGTAAAGCAAAATTTTACTTTTTAAACATTCCCAACTGATCCTGTTCTGTAACTAAACTGATCAAGCAGCAGTTCTGCTGAGGCACATCGAGGAGGTATGAAAGGAAGAGAAAAAAGAAAAAAGATGTTGGCAAGGAATGACCCCGTGCATTCACTTGTAATGTTTTTATTGGCTTACTCTTAGTATATAGAAGGGTACTTTTCCAGCAAAAAAAACCCCCAAAAAACCAGGCAGTCTGTAGAGACTATTTGATTATAAGCAAATAAAATGAAAATGCATCTCTTCGCTCCGGATGCTTTTGAGCAGCTGCACACTTCACATTGATCAGGGCAGATCAGAAAAAAGAAGAGGTCATTGTAGCCTAATTTAATAATGGAAGTAGCAATGGCTGCAAAGTTTTCTAGAATTGATTTTCATTTTTACAAAATTAGATCTTTTAGGAGAAAAACTGAAGACGTGCCAGTGTTAGATAATTCACTGCACTTTACAGTAAATGGTTCAGATTTTGCTTTTACCATGGCTTAGAATACACAGGGTTTTGTTGACTTTTTTTTCTTTTAATGTTTTCTGGCTTCAACCTTTGATAGCTTTTCCAGGTATACAGAAAAAAGTTCCTGATTTTTTTTTCTTCCCTATTGCTACTACATGTATTTTATAGTCTTGCAAGTCCTTAGTTCAATAAATTAACTCCTTAAATAAATGCCTCTTCTATAAATAAAATTGACTGACCTTCTGTGATATATTTAATTGACAGAGGTTTTCTAATTGCTCAGTGATTTTCATATCCCTTTTCAGGTTTATCTCTACTTTGTCAATGTATCAAAACTAGACATGCTATTTCAGAGCTAGCAGCAATTCTAGATGTCATACCACTTCTTTCTTCCTTGTGATTTCTCAGTTTGTACATCTGAGGTTACGGGAAAGTTGGGGGTGGGGGGGTTTTGGGGCCACGTCTTGGCAGTCAGTACTTCACCAACATTTTTCCTTTTCCTTTTGCATTTCCCAGGATGAAGTCTTATGTCAGGTAAGTATAGCCTCCAGTCTTTGCTTTTAAATTACTGAGCTCATCGATGACCTGATTGAAATGCATGTTTGCTTGCCCCGGCTGCGACATGATCAGGTCACCCTGTCCCAGGGCCTTCTCCATGTCATTATTTACCCTTCCCTCGTGTCATCTGTGAGGTTTATCAGCAACACTCTGCTTTCTTCCAGGCCACCGATAAAGATGTCAAGTATTTTAGAGTCCAGGATAAATCCCAGACAGACCCCAAAACATGTCTTTGTAGACAATTGCATTATGAGGTGGTGGTGGGACAGCTTCATGTTCCAGAAGGTGGCGCATATTGACAGAAATTTCTTAAATTAAATGTGATTTCTAAGTTTTTTTTAAATTAAAAAATTAATGTTGCATCAAACCCAAGAAGTTTCTTCTATGACTTTCACCTTTGCATCTTAATTTCTGACCTGGCTGCAAAAATGCTCCCTGGCTGTTTGGTAGAGGAGTTGGTCAGGATAGTCCCCCAGAAGTCCTCAGAGGTGTGAAAGCCTCAGATGTTTCTGGGTTTTTTTCTGAATATTTGCTTGTTTGGAGTTTTGTAAAACCAAGACTGGGTGGGCTGGTCTCTCAGCCAGGGGAGTTGATAACCACTTTTAAGAATCCTCTTGTAATTTCCATGGTTTCATGTACCAGGGATGGAGGGAAACGGCCAGTTTGGGGCACGGAGCCAGTGTTGCCAAGTTTTGCAATTTTTCCTGAATTCTTTTTTCCCTTTACTTGGTGTTTTCTCGAGTCATTCAGGCGGGCTGTCATGTCACCATTATTTTTTACAAGCAGTCAAGAGAAACAGAAAGAACTAGGAAGGAAGGTGTAGCCAGGTGGGGACCAGCCTCTGCCCCCAGGTACCCAGCGGCAGGAGGAGAGGACACAGTGCCGGGGAGGTTCAGGCCGGCCACGAGCAGCAATTTCTCCTCACGGCCGCTGAGGAGCCATCGCAAAGGGCTGCCCGGGGGGCTGGGGCCGGAGCCTCCGGAAGGGGGCGGCAGAACTACATCGCCCAGCGTGCCCCGCGCGGGCGGGCGCGGCGGGCGGAAGCGGGGCCGGGCCGGGTGCGACGCGGCGGCGATGGGCGGTGGGTGCCGGGCCGGGCGGTGAGGGGATATTGGGCTGAGGCGGGGGACGGGGCTGAGGGTTCGGGGCGTTCCCCTCGGGTTTGCTCTCGGCCTGCGGCTGTCGCCCCCCGCGTGGGGCTGACGCCTGCGAGGCCCGAGACCCCCGGGGGCGGTCGCGCTCCGTGGGGATGCGGCCCGGGCCGGTGCTGGACTGGTCCTACAGGGACAGGTGCTCTTGGCCCGAGGGGTCTTCAAGTAGTTTCCCCTCTCCAGCTTATCTTTTTTTTTTTTTTTTTTTTTTTTTTTTTT